>VONZ01000055.1:1865000-2116095 GCA_012976165.1 Labeo catla | reverse complement strand
GTGGAATGTAGAGGACTGTGACCTTCTCCGTGAGCAGCGGAGGGACTACAGACAGCAGCTGCTTGGTAAGAGGCTACAGCTGCCCGTATCCAGTGCAGTCACATGTGTCAATCAGAGTCTCAGGGTCCCACATAGTGCATTTTTTTTGTATTTCAGTGATGATGGTAAAAAACATGTATTAAAGCTATATCATGGGAAATGGGGGTTTGGAATCAAACCGCTACAGAGGAGGAGGGAGTTTGTGATTGTCATAGTATGTCTATGTATTTACAGACATACTATAACAATCACAAGTTCCCTCCTCGATCCACCAGAACCATATAATGTATGGAAACTAATCCATGAATACATTAACATATGACTGAACACATTTACATAATACAACTATTCAGTTATTAGCAACCTGGCCCTGAGGTAACAAACAGTATGCAGAATTCTAATATGAATTTGAATTTAAGATTTAGGTAAAGAAACTTTGAATAATGGCTTGAAAAAGCCTTGTTTGAAAATGTTAAGGTTAGTTCACCCAAAAATAAAAATTCTGCCAGTTCTGCCATTAATTACTCACCCTCATGTCATTCCAAACCCGCAAGACCTTCGTTTATCTTCAGAACACAATTTAAGATATTTTTGATGAAATCCAACAGCAATGGACAGCAATGCACCTGACACGTTCAAGGCCAGAAAGGTAGTAAGAAACCAGATGCCCTGTGCCTTGTTTACAAGTACAGGAATGCACACGTAAACATTGTAGTACTCTTGTGAATGCGCATAAAAGACTGACACAGAAGAGAAGAAATTCTTGAATGAAGTCATTGTTTTTGTTTTCTTAAAGCACAAAAACTATTCTTGTAGCTTCATAAAATTAAGGTTGAACCACTGATGTCACATCATGACTGCATTAATGATGTCTTTCTGGGCCTTGAATGTGGTAGTTGTGTTGCTGTCTATGCAGGGTCAGAAAGCTCGCAGATTTCATCAAAAATATCCTAATTTATGTTCTGAAGATGAACGAAGCTTAAAAATTAAATTCAAGAGGCTAATAATGTTTGATTATAACTCCCTGATCTATTGAAGAAAATGTATCTGTGGGAACTTTTTCGCAAGATGCAAAATGCATACCGCCATGTACATTTTAAGACATATTTAATATGAAATTTTTACTGAGTGGCACTAAAAGAGTGTTAGTTTTTTACCTCAAAACACACAAAACGTACATATGGTACATTTTGTGTGACGTTGGTTTTGCTGTGACATTTTAAAATAACGTACCATCTGCACTACACCTAAACCTACCCGACTGTATGAACAAAAGGGTGACGTAAAAACGCAATCGCAAGCATGCCATTTTAGCTTGTTTTTCGATCTCTCATCTTTCAGCTCCTCCATTGTGAGCCATGTTTTTCATACCCAAGGATTCCGCATTCAAAAGTCCAATTCCGTGTCAGCTGAGCTACCGAGCAAGCTTGTTAAATCCGGAAAGTGAAACATATGGAGCTGTAATCATAACTGTATACTAAAACGATTACAAGTGCTCGCTCTTTTACTGCCTCTTGCGCTCGTTTCTGCTGGAAACTGCAATGATAGGTACTTATTGGTACGTATTTCACTTGTGAAAACGTTCCCACAGGTATGTTTTTGTCATGAGATCAGGTAGGATTATGTTTTAAACGTGTACTTTTCCCAAGTTTTGGGGACAGTACATTTTTTTATTTTTTGAAAGAAGTTAGTACATTTATTTAGTAAAGACATTAAATTGATTAAAACTAAAGACATTTGTAAAGTTAAAAAAAGAAAAGAACTTTCTATTTATTAAATATGTCACAATTTCCACAAAAATATTAAGCAGCACATCTGTTTTCAAAAAGGATCATGGGACACTGAAGACAGGAGTAATGGCTGCTAAAAATTCTGATTTGTTATCAAAGGAATAAATTATTTGTTGAAATATATTACAGTAGAAAACCATTACTTTAATTTGTAATAAAAATCTTACTTTTAAACAGTATTGTGTGTGTGTTTGTGTGTGCATATAGTCATGGCCAAAAATATCGGCCCCCTTGCAATTCTGTCAGAAAATGCAACACTTCTCTCAGAAAATTGTTCCAATTGCAAAAGTTTTGGTATTCACCTGCTTATTGTTTTTGTTCGAACTGCAACAACACACAAAAAAAGACAGAGAAGAAAAGTCAAACTTGATCAAATTTCACACAGAACTCAAAAATGGACTGGACAAAATTGCTGGCACCTTGTCAAAATTGTAAGAAATAATTGCTTTTCAAGCATGTGATGCTCCTGTAATTTGTATTTAGACACACCTGTGGCAAGTAACAGGTGTGGGCAATATAATAATCACACTTGCAACCAGTTCAAATGGAGAAAAGTTGATTCAACCTTTGTGTTGTGTCTCACACTGAGCATGGAGAAAAGAAAAAAGTGTAAAGAGTTGTCTGTGGATTTAAGAGAAAAAATTGTGGGAAAACATGGATAATCTCAAGGCTACAAGTCCATCTCCAGAGATCTTAATGTTCCTGTGTCCACTGTGCGCAATATCATCAAGAGGTTTACAGCCCATGGCACTGAGGCTAACCTCCCTGGACGTGGACGGAAGAGGAAAATTGATGAATGATGAAAAATCCAAATAGTAGGTAAAGAACCCAGATTAACTTCCAAACGAATTTAAGCTGATCTGCAGACACAGGGTACAACAGTGTCAGCTCGCACTATCGCACTACTAGTCACCATCTGAATGAAAAGGGACGCTATGGTAGGAGACCCAGGAGAACACCACTGCTGACACAAAGGTGTAAAAAAGCAAGACTGGAGTTTGCCAAAACTTATGTGACAAAACCACAATCCTTCTGGGAGAACGTACTGTGGACAGATGAGACAAAAGTAGAGCTTTTTGGTAAAGGACATCATGGCACTGTTTACAGAAAAAGAAATTAGGCTTTCAAAGAAAAGATCACAGTCCCTACAGTCAAACATGGTGGAGGTTCAAAGATGTTCTGGGGTTGCTTTGCTGCTTCTGGCACTGGATGCCTTGACTGTGTGAACGGTATGATGAAATCTGATGATTACCAAAGAATTTTGGAGCGCAACATAGTGGCCAGTGTCAGAAAGCTGCGTCTCCACCAGAGGTCATGGGTCTTCCAACAAGACAATGACCCGAAACACATTTCAAATAGCACTCAGAAATGGTTACAAACAAAGCGCTGGAGAGTTCTGAAATGGCCAGCAATGAGTCCAGATCTGAATCCCATAGAACACCTGTGGAGAGATCTCAAAACAGCAGTTTGGAGGAGGAATCCTTCAAATCTGAATGACCTGGAGCAGTTTGCAAAAAAAGAGTGGTCCAAAATTCCAGTAGAGAGGTGTATGAAACTCGTTAATGGTTACAGGAAGCAACTGTTTTCAGCTATTTTTTCCAAAGGCGATGCTACCAAATATTAAGTTAAGCGTGCCAATAATTTTGTCCAGAGCATTTTTTGTGCTCTGTGTGGAACTGGATCAGATTTGACTTTCTTCTCTATTTTTTGTGTTGTTCCAATGCAAACAAAAAAATAAACATGTGAATACCAAAACATTTGCAACTGTAACCATTTTCTGAGAGAAGGATTGCATTTTCTGACAGAATTGCTAGGGTGCTGATATTTTTTATTTTTGGCCATTACTGTATATATATATACAGAGAGAGAGAGAGAGAGAGAGAGAGAGAGAGAGAGAGAGAGAGAGAGAGAGATCCTTACTCATTAAGATCTTTCCAAATATACAAAAATCTAAACAAGTGGCTGAAGTTAATTAATACTAAATAAGTAAAACTAAATTGCATCAAGAAACCCCACACCCTGACACAAGACACCTTGGTAACACTTTACTTAAAGCCTTTATGTATAATGCATTATAAAAGTAGTTTTAGTGCATTACTTATGCCTTGTAATGCACCTTATAATGCATTGTACAATCTCATGAATAACTGCAACCACAGTTAATACATTATAACACTTATCAATTAATTGTTACACGAAGCATTTTAAATTTGGTTACTATTTACGACAAGATATAATGCATTACAACGTACATTATGAATAATTCTAATGCATGATACCCTATAATAACCCTTTGCGTTATTGCACATAAAAGGCTTTAAGTAAAGTGTTAGTGAAACCTTGAATAACACTGTAAGTGAGGATCATAAAATGTTACGAAATTCTAGAATAAGACTGTGGACAAAATGTGGCTGTTTTCTCAGAGGCTGTAATGCACATTATCAGCTCAGTGTCCA
The DNA here is from genome assembly GCA_012976165.1 of Labeo catla. Lineage (NCBI taxonomy): Eukaryota > Metazoa > Chordata > Actinopteri > Cypriniformes > Cyprinidae > Labeo > Labeo catla. The sequence continues at coordinate 2,111,810 of VONZ01000055.1, read as the reverse complement.
ACAATGAACGGAAATTACATAAACTCAGATAGAGATGAATGCTGGAGTGAATGTAATTGGAAAACCATCCTATTGCTTTCCTTTGCAGATCCACTGATATTTTTGCTTTTTGTTCAGGCAACCTGTGGTTATCTTTTTCCTCTTTTTTTGTATACTTCTTTCTCTCAGCATGTTGAATTTGTGCACATTGACAGCATGAGGTTTTGTGACCAAGAAAATAGGCTCCCATTTTTCTCTTCTTTCTTTCTCTCTCTCTCTCAGACACACAGAGTCCTAGGAAGTGCAGGACTCAGTGGTGTCCCACTTATTGTTACAGGCCTGAGGGACTCAGGAATCTTGAATGGACGGACACTGCTCATCTTTTCCTCGCTTTTCCTTTCTTTCGATAATCTCTTTTTATTGTCCTTCTCTGCATTTCCTTCTCTCCTTTCCACTTGTTTATTTCTGTTCTTGCTCACTTTTTCTCTCATTCTTTTATCCTCGCCGACTATTTCCACAGAATAAAGACAGGACTCGGCAGTATCTTGCAGCCACTTCTGTGACAGGACCGGGAGGCTGCTGAGATGGAGATAAATGGGGAAGCTCAGGAGGGGTGAGCGTTGACATTTGAAGCTTCTGACATTAAGAAGGGATCAGCTTTTCTGACTCAACTTGTTTGGTACTTTCACTCATTAATGTGGCTGAGAATATGGAGTTTTAATGTGCCTAGTGTAAATGACTCAGAACTTCCAGCTCCATCATCACCAACACATCTTCATATCATCAGATGTTTGAAAGCTATTTAAACTAATAACGCAACAGAGAGACAGAACATTGAACTAGAGTATAATTATAAAATAAATAGATACACATCATTCAGCAGAATTAGACTGAAACAAAAGTATTTCTATCAGCAGGGGAAATCTTATTAAGTTCAAAGCTTTCATTTAATGTGCACTCATTTCTTTCCTACTTGAAAAGTTTTACCCCAAAGAAATAAATACTTCCAAGGAGGTCTGCAATACCTGAAGAGAGCCATCTGTTTGCATTTCCATTCATATCAATGCCAGTTGCTCTGCTGGTGCAGGACCCCTAAAAAGCACAGTGTGTGATTTCAAGTTTACCAGCTTTGCTATTTGGTGCTCAGTTGTGCTGAGAAAGTTTTAAAACAGCAGAAAGTCAGTAAATAAATATTATGTCTAATATGATACTGCAAAAAAATATATATATATATATATATATAATTTATTTATTTATTTATTTATTATTATTATTATTATTATTGTTATTATTATGTCTACTATGACATTGCAAAAACATTTATATTTTTATATTTATTATAATTATTATTGTTGTTATTATGTCTTATGATATTGCAAGAATGTCTTTTGATATGTATTATTACTATTAAGTCTATTGCAAGATGTATTTATAATTATTATACAGATTTATAAAATACAGATTTATTATGCCCACTGCAAAAAAAAAAATATATATATATATATATATGTTTACTGCAAAACTATAATATTGCAAAAAACACATTTAGATTTTTATATGCATCCTTTATTATTATTATTATTATTATTATTATTATTATTATTATGTGTAGATATTGCAAAAACATTTTTTATATTTATTATTATTACCATTATCATTATCACTATTATTATTAGTAGTAGTAGTAGTAGTAGTAGTAGTAGTATTATATTATGTCTATTGCAAAAAATATTATTATTATTATTATTGTCTACTATGATCTTGCAAACATTTATATTTTTACATTTATTAATATTGTTGTTGCTATTGTTATTATTATGACTATTGCAAAAAATATATTATATTTACTATTATTATGTATATTATGATATAGCAAAAAAAACTAAAAATGTATTATTTATTATATTTATTACATTATTATTATCGTTGTTGTTGTTGTTGTTATTATTATTATTATTATTATTGAGGCTTAAACAACAAAAACTCAATGGAAAAAACATCCTTTAATAACAAAACAATATTATTATCTAAAATTTGGTTCTCAAGTAAAGTTCTTATCCCTCACAAAATAATCTTATAATATTGATTACAAAATAAATCAATAAATACCGAAATAAAAGACATGGGAAAGTACACTGCAAAAATGGTGTAGAAACTATTTTCTTGCAGAACTTGCTAGTGAATTTTACAAACAGTTAAAAAGTACATAACATTAAATGAAAAGCAAATTTTGGAAGAAAAAAAAGAACAGTACTTTAAAATGGTACTTTCTTCTAAAATGTACTCAATTTTTGTTTAATTTACATTTTTTTAACTAAACATATTAAATACAACTAAAATATTTTAGCAGTGTATGATAGCTGATATATTTTAGTTTACTTGTACTGAGACATAAAATTACATTAAGTTTTCTGAATAAAGTTTTTCTCTATACAACAATCATTATTCACAAATCTTTAACAGCTAAATGCTGTGACGGAATCAAGCATTCAGTCCCAATCTGTGTAAATAATACAGGTTAACTGTAGTTTAGCTGAAGTGCAATACTACGTCAACAAACGAGAGCGAGTCAACAACCTGCAGACAAGTTTGGCACTATCTCCTCTCAAAATAACAATGCTCTCTGTACCCACGGCTGTCAACATCAGAGCGTAATCCTGCTTGACAAGAGCATAGACTCTACGTGACGCTTCATTCACATTCCAGTCCCATCATATCATGGTCCCTGCAAACACCTGAGAGGAATCTCTGTGCGGGGCCCCGGTTCAGGAGCGCCGGTCAGCAGCCAATGTGTGCGCTGATAAAGTCTGCCCATGTTTGCGCATGGCTTAACCTGCATGCGGTGGTCAGGCCATTTTTTTAAAGGCATCATGCTGTATCATTCAGTGGACTCTGAGCTGGGCTGACAGGGCCACAGAGGTTCTTTGAGCTGTAATTCAAACTCTCTCACCTCCTGTGTGATGCCCACCTCACTTCTGTCAGTTCACGTCAGCCCACAAAACCCCACAACCCCTTATGCACTTCTTACGCATCGGCAAACGCTTTTTTGTTTTCTTTAGGCATAAATATAACAATACATTTAACAATAAAAATAACAGAATTATCCAATTTTGTAATAACAAAAATAACTGCGCTACCACTACTACTACTATTAATAATAAAAATTATTATGTATTTTAAAGTATTTTAATAATAATGTTTTTTAAGCCTCAATAAATAGTAATAATAATTATCATTATTATTTTATTATTATTATAATGTATTTTAAAGTACTTTAATAACATTGTGTTTTAAGCCTCAATAAATATGAATAATAATAATGATAATAATAAAAATAATAATAATAAGAGATGGGGGCGGGATTCGGGACGCCCATAGCACAACGGCACTGTATGTCAGCTCACTGCCCACAAGGCTATTGGAGCCGACAATATCATCAATTTCAATAATAATAAAAATAATAATAATAATAATACACACTTTTATATACTACTACTAATAATTAATTATTATTTTTAATAATAATGTATTTTAAGCCTCAATAAATAATATTTATATATAATACTACTTATTATTAATATTAAACATAATAATAATAATTATTATTATTATTATTATTATTATTATGTAATAATTATTATTACAATAAATGTTATACATTTGTACAGTGGTTACAATAACATTACTCATAATAATTAATCAATATTATTACTACTAATACTACTACTTTCTAATTATTAATAATAGCAAAATTATTATTATTATTATTATTATTATTTATAATATTATTATTATTGAGGCTTAAACAACAAAAAAAAAAAAACAACGGAAAATATCCAAAAAAGTTGTATTATCTTATGAAAGTTTAAAATTATTATCCCTTTCCACACTGGGAACATTTAATAATAAAAATAAATAATAATAACAAAAATAATAACAAGAACAAGAACAAGAACAAAATAATTGAGCTACTACAAACTAATAATAATTTCAATTTTTTTTCAGTCTTTCAGTATTTTAATAATAATGTATTTTAAGCCTCAATAATAATAATAATAATAATTATTATTATTATTATTATTATTATTATTATTGCTAATATTATTATTAATATTATTAATTATCTAATAATAATAAATGCTGACTACAATATAATTATTACTACTAAGAATAATTGTTATATATTTGTAAAGTTGTCACAATAATAATAATAAAATTATAAATAATAAGTAATCAAATAATAATAATCATTAACGATCAATATTGCTATTAATAATATTTTTTAATAATTAATAATTAACTCAACTCAACTACTAGTAGTAATACTACTACTATTATTATTCTTATTATTATAATTAAACAACTTAAACAATAAAAAATACAGAAAACAGAAAACATCAAGTTGTATTATCTGAAATTTTTGGTTCTTAAGTAAAGTTCCTAACCCTCATTCCCTCTTCACACTGGGAATATGAAGAGAATGTCTTTTAATATTAATGCGTTTCAAAAATAATAATAATAATAATAAAAACAGTTGTTGCTGTTAAAGTAATAACAATAGTAATAATCATTATTATTATCATCATCATCATCATGATTATTCAGCTTTAAAGACTATTTTATATTAGACTTTAAAGACAAACATCCAATGAAAAACATTCTTTGAAAGCAAGTTTTATTATCTTATGAAAGTTTGATTCTCAGGTAAATTTATCTTGTTTAGATACAAGACAAAAAATCTTGATTAAATTTTAGCAGTGCTCCCTCATTCCCTCTCCACACTGGGAACATGAGGAGAGTCCTCATTACTGCCATCAGCAATCATGGAGAACCTCTTAAGAATAATTAGATCATGTCTGAATGTGATCTGGAATGGGAACACTTCACATGAAGAACCCTCCGTCCTTATTCTGATCTCCTCAGAGCCAAACCGGGACTATTCTAATGCGGCAGGAAAGCCTTTGCATGCGTTCGCTCACACATCCACACCAAACGCCCAGGGCTGAACGCATTAAGTAAAACCACAGCACCAGCGTGCTATTGATCCTTCACACAGGCTGTTGCTCTTAAGGGAATTGATAAGAATCATTTTGAAAGAGAAGTAAACCTTGATGATTGTAATCGGGAGATATTATCATTGATTTTTCCGGCCTTTATTCCATTGTGTGCCAAATAAAGAAGCATTTCATTGCACGGTGACTCTCCTCTTCCCCTATCCCACTCCGAGTTAATTCACATCCTCTCATTAAATAGTCCATACGGCTGTGGCCTTTTCACTGGAGGCGCTATTGATATGCACCCTGCCCTGCCAGTCTACACACCCAGATTATCCAATAACAGGTTACGTATGCAGTGCTGCATTTCCAGAATTTAATTAAAACTATAAATGAATAAGTCTAATAGGACCTGCATAAATCCTACTGCACAGCATGGTCTACTTTAATTCCTTCCTGATCTCTTTAATATAAGATTACACAGGGACTAAGAGGGCCTGCATCCTGATGTGTTTTGAATTAGGCCACATGTACCTCTCAAAGCGGGACATTTATGTCTCGTGCTGCATCATGGCCAGGAAGTCAGTCAACTGATGAGGTTTAAAATAGCACTATTGTATTGGGTGCTCAATTAATACTGCCAGCTATGCAAACTGTCTCCATAAAAATCACAACAATACAAAAGCGCTTTTAAAGGAGAAGTCCACTCCCAAAACAAAGATTCACATATGATGTACTCACCCCCTTGTCATCCAAGATGTTCATGTCTTTCTTTCTTCAGTCGTAAAGAAATTATGTTTTTTGAGGAAAACATTTCAGCATTTTTCTCCATATAATGGACTGATATGGTGCCCCGATTTTGAACTTCCAAAATCCAGTTTAAATGTGGCTTCAAACAATCCCAAATGTGGTTGTAAACGATCCCAGATGAGGAAGAAGGGTCTTATCTAGCGTAATGACTGGTTATTTTAATAAAAATAATACAATTTATATACTTTTCAATGTCAAACGCTCATCTTGTCTTGTCTTGGACTGTTTTTTTCTGGTTCATGACAGTTAGGGTATGTCGAAAAACTCCCATCTGATGTTCTCCCTCAATATCAAAATCGTCCTATATCACTGTTTTACCTTTTTTGTTAAGGGTGTTTGATCTTCTTTGCATGTTTACTTTGCAAAGACTGGGTCGGTACTTCTGCAGTGATGTAGGATGATTTTGAAGTTGAGGGAGAAAATACAATTAGAGTTCTCAACATACCCTAACTGTCTTGAACCAGAATACACAGAGTTCAAGGAGAGCAAAGCAAGACGAGCGTATGACATTAAAAAGTATATAAATTGTATTATTTTTATGAAAATAACCAATTGTTTCGCTAGATAAGACCCTTGTTCCTTGGCTGGGATCGTTTGCAACCGCATCTGGGATTGTTTGAAGTCACATTTAAACTGCATTTTGGAAGTTCAAAATCGGGGCACCATATCAGTCCATTATATGGGGAAAATCCTGAAATGTTTTCCTCAAAAAACATAATTTCTTTACGACTGAAGAAAGAAAGACATGAACATCTTGGATGACAAGGGGGTGAGTACATTACATGTGAATATTTGTTTTGGAAGTGGACTTTTCCTTTAAAAATCATCATATTTGCATCTATCACAATTTTAGACACTTGCTCAGCTTAATTGCTCAACTCAAAATCAAAATTCCTCCACATTTAATAATCTCATATAAAATGGAGAAATAATAAAACGTTTTAAATTATTATTAAAATGACTATATATATATATATATATATATATATATATGTATACACATATATAGGGTACAACTGGGCTAAAGGCACCTTTGATATTATTTTCCTTCAACCCACATGGCAGAAAAACATGGCGTAGCATTTTCTAAAACAACCACTTTTTAAGATACACGTGCAAATTTGTCTGATCCTTGACGTGATTGTGGGCATCAACACAAAGTCGATTCTGTGCTTGCTTGATCTAATAGTATAATAATGTAGATTTAAGTAGCAAATGAGAATCGCTAAAATTTTGAAAATATCTTGAGACAAAAGTCTTTCTAATGATTTTCAGTTTTGTTTAAGATAAGTAAAGCAGCAGTTTTTAAATAATGAAAGAATATGTAAAAGCATGGTATTTGGGGTAAAAAGAGCCCCTACTGTTGGGGCTAAAAGGCACAATAATTAACATGATAATTATTAGAAGGCTGACTTTTCCATTTTTTGGCATGACATTGTTAGATTCAGATGGTAAATATCATGTATTATGTTGGGTGTCCATCTTAGAGATAATCACCATGTTTAGAATGAAACCAATATTTAAAAACATGATATTAATTTTATCATAGAATAAAATATCATTTGTTGTTACTACTGTAAATCTATATTTAATTACTGTAGGATCTCTTTCAATCTTTTTAGAATCATTACATTTTAAAGTGATTTTGTTTATGTATTTTAAGATATACGTTTTATATTAAAATTTTAATTCTTTAATTTAGCAAAATAAGCAGAAAATAGTACAAACTTTGCTAAAGTGAACAAGTATTAACATTATTTTAGCTGAAGTATTTGTATCAATACTAATTGCCTTTTACCCCATGTGAAGGGTAGAAGGCCCACCTTGCCAGCTCATACATTTATAGGATTTTTAATCAAAATAAACGACTTGTATGATTTATTTTCACACAAAATCTGTTATTCCATAAATGTTCATACAAACGTATATTTTTCTGCACTCATACACTTTGGGAGCAGTGAAAAGCACTTTTTATATATATAATTCATTACTTTATTATTATTATAATAATTTTTATCATTATTAATGACATTATTATAAGTTCAATTTTGCTGCTGACGCAGTAGCTGGCATGCATTGTGGTACTGAACATGCAGCAGAGAGAAACTGTTGAATTTTTTTTAAATTGTTATTTTTGTTTTTCTTTGCCCATAAAAAGTACTCTTGTAGCTTCATAACATTACAGTTGAACCACTGATGTCACATGGACTATTTTATCGATGTCATGATGACTCCCTTTGAACTTGGTAATTTTGTTGCTGGATGGTCAGAAAGCTCTCGGATTTCATCAACAACATCTTAATTTGTGTTCTGAAGATAAAAGGTCTTAGAGGTTTGGAACAACATGAGGGTGAGTAATTAAAGATAGAACTTTAATTTTTGTGTGAACTATCAGTTTAATTTTTTATAAATATATATAATACATCTAAAGTGTTATATACCGGTAATATAGAATTACATACACAGGAAGGTGCTAATTATAAATTATGAATAACTCAATTGGCATCGTTATAATTATAATAGCCTAATTAAACACTTAAGTGATTGCTGCGATTAGTTATCACAACTTACAATTCAACATTAAAACAAGTAATGTGTTCTTTCAACTTGATATTCATCTCAACAAATGTTGTTATAACTAATTGCAGCAACACTGTTGTGTTTGCTTACCTTTATCCACATTACTCCATCTTAACATAATAAAATGCTTTTGCATCAAATGATTTGATGAAAGTTCCCAGTACAACTTTTGTTTGTAAGTTATGAGAAAGATAAACGCTTCCCCTAAGGATCAAACTCAATAAAGGCGCTACTTCAACTTGAAGAAAGTTGCTCATGCTTAAAAAAAAAAAAAAAAATCGGTAGTAGTAAATGAACACGCTGCCATCTAGTGGTAAGCATCCTATATTCAATGAAATCACTATAGGTTTAAGCTGGAAGATGTAAGAAAGTGTGGCTGCTCTCTTGCATTTCAGTACATCTAAAACAAGAGTAAACGCTTTTTTAGGAAAACAATGTGTTCGTTTGCAGCTAAAATAAGAACATTCAAGTTTGAAGGGACTTACACATATATATATGCTTGTATAAAAGACAATACAATTGCAGTTCTTTTTATGTGCTATTAAATCAGGAAGCATTCACACTGAAAAACTAAAGTCTAATACTGTGTCGTGATCGGGCACCGATGTCCTGTGAGGTCAATGAAACCCTGACAACTTCAAACGTATACCAACCACCACACCTTCATTTATGCATGAAAAATAAAAATAAGCCACAAACAACATGCCACAAAAATAAGCCTGTTTCAAGGTTAGTTAAAGCATGCCTCCGGTGAAAAAACAGCAGTAATCAGGATGGATTATATCTGAAGCAGGCCCGGGGGTAGCGTGCATCTCTGAGCATATCACCTGAGCTGTGCACTGGCAGCCTCTGACAGCAAGGGTCAGCCTCACCTCCAGAGACCCGCTCAGTGTCACCTTCAGCAAGCACTCAGCCATGTGTCTGATCTGGGATCCAGCTGGCTACCCTGCCTGACCTCGGCTGCCTGATCAGAGCGAGGTTCAGACACCTGAAACAAGTCTCAGGGTCATCTGGAAGGTCAACGAAAGAGTCCAAAGCAGAAAAATGCTCTACATGTTTTCACCTTTGTGTCTCGAATCAAAGCTTAAGAACTAATCTGAAGTCTGGGTCAAGTTACAAATTACATATTGGATTGTATTATTTGTAATACAATTGTATTGTATATATTGTATTATTTGTGTCGCATTTGAAAACAGAATCTAGCACAAATAAGGCAGGTACACACAAAATCAATAATTCAATAAATGTATTGAATATGCTGAGATGTGAAATGGAGAAAGGAGTGAAGGCAATGCATGCCAATTTGTTCTCATTAGCTCATCGCACCCTATAAGAAAAGAATTTCAGTTTATTTCAATGTTGAAGTAAATGCTGCAGCTTTATAGGTTGTAGTCTCTTTTTTTTTTTTTGGACGAGCCCTGAGGCCCCAAAAGCCCCAAGCAACAGTATCGTTCCCTAAAGTGGTTACCAATCTTACCAGCGTTCTACATGTACACAACACACAAATGAGTTTATAGCTACTATCTTTTTAGAAGGCATTCAGGCTGCTGTCTCGCTCTCACTTTGCCACAGGGCTTTTGTCCAGAGTTCTATTGAACAGCAACATGCTTCTCTTTAACTGCTGTATACTATACAGCAGGGTTGTGTGTGTGGCATTCAGAACTGAAACAAAATTTTAAGAAATTCAAAAGATCAGTTAGACAAACTTTGAATTTCAGGAAGATCAATTAAATTAATTCTCAAAAACTGTTTAGAATGAAGTCATTCAAAATAGTTCAAAAGAGAAAAAAAAAAAAAAAAATCAAAATTATTCAACTCCCTTGACCTGCAAGACATTTTGCTGCAGAGAACAAAATTTTGTGAAAACAATTCTACAAAGGCATCAGTACACATTATTATTATTTTTATTATTATTATTATTATTTATATTTAGCTTATGAATACACATTTGAGTAATTCTTGGAACGTACGTTGATGAAAAACTTGGGGGGGGGGATCTAATCAGCTCTAAATAATTAAAGAACTTTGCTGCCGTACCATAAGTGCAGCAGGCGCAATGATATTATGCGGTGCCTGAAAGTGACCGGCACTAAGTTTGTGTAGATGCAGAGTTGCAGCCGGCAGAGTTGACGCCTGCGTAATATCATTGCGCCTGCTCCCATGGTACGGCTGCAAAGTTCCTTGATTATTACGCCGAAATGAGAGTTCCTAGCCATATCGACCTAGAATAACGCAACTTTTCATTTTTCATCCGTCTTTGTACACGATGTAACTACTAGTCAAGTTTTAAATAGGAAAAATATTACAATTCTTTAGTCATTTTTGAGCGAGATGCTAACGGTCTAATCGGATTCAATGATCTATGCTAAACTATGCTAAAAGTGCTACCGCCAGACCCGGAGATCGGCTGAATGGATTCGAAAATGGTAAAACTCAACTGTTTAACTCTATGGGAGTTGGAAAATGAGCCTAAAAAAAAAGTGTTCCCTTAAAATAATTTTGTTCCCCACCATATGTAAGTGACTAAGTGACTAAAAAAAAGGCAATGTTGAATAGGGGTTGAATAATTATGACATAGCTGTTTTATTAAAAATCCTACAACTAAAAAAATATCACATTATATATTGACTTTAGCACTTGCAAGCTTTTTAAAGTCCTTGATCTTCAGAAAAACTTGTATTTGCAAACGTACTGGTCTCTGGGGGTTGAATTTTGATTGCAACTGTACATATAAAAAAATTCAGAATGCATTACACATTGGATTTCTGTGAATTGCAATTCAGTATATTGATCTATCAACTCACGTCTGCGTTTCTCAAAAGCATCGTGAGCTAAGTCTATCATAGAGACAATTGGAGAGAAACACTGGCTAGATCGAATTTAAGCAAATTCTTAATTTTGCCCAACCCTGCTATTCATTAAACAAAGATGTAACAAGATGACTGCAAAACATTTCTTCACACTTTAAAAAGCTTCTTTCTAAACCCACTGGATCCACCCACATGAAGATTGTGGGAAGGTCAAAGTCAAGTCTTTTAATACTTTCAAAGTCAAGTCTTAAGTCTTTAAAGTTGTGTCAGGTTTCTGACTCACAGACAAGAATAAACCAGATCAAACACTTATTCATAATATTGTATAATGTATGACTGTTTTGGAAACAACTTGCATTTGAGGAGGGGAAAAAAAATCAATCACCAGATGCTCATTAATTTATGATGCCATGCAACAATCAACCTCTTACTCATGAAGTAAAGTCCTTCTGCCAGGAATTTGAGCATCTGTTATAAATTGAAGGATGATGTTTCTACCAGATTATGACTTCCACATTATGGACATTACATCAAATTACACAATTTTTGATGACACAATAATTTAATTCTTCTAAAGGCAAAAGTGTGGATCTGAAGGAGCTGTTTTGTGAAATTTTTGTTACAGCCTAATTATGCCTAGTTAATAATGTAGTACAAATACTTACTACATAACTACAGAAAACAAACTACAGTTTCTAGTCAGACAGTGTTTATTAAAGAGAAAAGGCATTTTCAAATTCAGACATTTCTAAAAATCAGATTGTGTATTAAAATAACTGATAAAGTTAGTGAAAACCCACAAAAACCTAAAAACAGAGTTATACAAGCCAATGAAAAGAGTTAAATCCCAGATTAAGGCCTTGATCTCAAAAAGCTGTAGGTGTCAATGATATTCTTATGAGATCCATTCTTATACATAAACCCAGAAAGCTGATCACAACCATGAATTATGTCAAGCAAGACTTTCAGATTTTGTACAGAAGGGTCCAGTGAGGGAGTGTGTCATGATTTGAATCCGTCAATTTCCAATAGAACTCTCTTTTGGCATACTGTTAAGACCTGAAACACTTAATGCTTACGATTAAGTTGTTAAATCTGTATGACTTTAAGGACAAACAGGAGGGACTGATTTCAAAACGCACAACTCCAAACCCAGCAGCTGAGAACAGTCCATGTGAAACACTTAAGAGTCCATCGTCTGTAAAACAGCACGCAATTAGTCCGCAAGAGAAAGAGATAAAGTGCTTTTGTATTCACTCAGTGCTCGTGCTCAGAAAACCCAATGTCAGTTTTTAGAGCAGTGTCAACACGTCAGAGGCTGTCGATGGTCTCAGAGCTTCTTCATCAGGACCCTGTGAGTGAACGATTACCATCCAAACATATACTCCATTGCTTTTGATACAAAACTGTCATCCTTTTTTGGTGTCTGTTGATCTGACACAACCTATAAATCAGAGCAAAACAAAAAGCAAGCACTTAATATTAGCTAATGTTCAGTTGGGTTTGGGAAAACTACAAACCAGTTAAGAGATGGCTTTGGCTAGGTTCTGTTGTCAATAGATAGTTATTAAGACTATTTTTGGACATTTTTGCCATAACAATAACGCTAATAATAATAATTATTGTTAATTAATTATTAATATTTATGCTCAAATTAATGTTTAACCCTTGGTGATAAGTTTGAGTTTCTATGTGTAGTTTTATAATGTTTTTCCAACCTAAAAACTCCTTTCCACAAAGCCTCAGCATTATCAAATGCATTATTTATCCACTTTCTACAGTTTTTTTTAATCTGCCTTTGTCAGTTCTATTTCAATTCATTTGTTCAGCACTATGCGTGTGGTTTTAAAGGAGTAGTTCCAGAACAAAAATTTACAGATGATGTACTCACCCCCTTGTCATCCAAGATGTTCATGTCTTTCTTTCTTCAGTTGTAACGAAATTATGTTTTTTGAAGAAAACATTTCAAGAATAAGTGGACTTCTATGGTGCCCCCGAGTTTGAACTTCCAAAATGCAGTTAAAAGGGCTCTAAACGATCCCAGCTGAGGAACAAGGGTCTTATCTAGCGAAACGATCTGTCAATTTTTAAAAAATAAAAATACAAGTTACTGTACTTTTTAAACCTCAAATGCTCGTCTTGTCTAGCTGTGCCATGCGCATGCATACTCTGTGCAGTCCCGTTCAAGACAGTTAGGGTAGGTCGAAAAACTCCCATCTCATTTTGTCCTCCAACTTTAAAATTGTCAGACCGTTTTGACTTTTGACCTTTTTTGCACATGCACTTTGTAAACACTTGGTCAGTATACTTCTGCAGCGATGTAGGACGATTTTGAAGTTGGAGGAGAAAATGAGATGGGAGTTTTTTGACATACCGTAACTATCTTGAACCAGAATAGAGTACATGCAGAGCTAGAAAAGACGAGCATTTGAGTTTAAAAAGTCGATTTTTTTTTTTTTTTTAGGAAAAAGATAGTTTGTTTCACTAGATAAGACGCTTCTTCCTCGGCTGGGATCATTTAGAGCCCTTTGAAGCTTCATTTTGGAAGTTCAAACTCGCAGGCACCATAGAAGTCCACTATATGGAGATAATTCCTGAAATGTTTTCCTCAAAAAACAATTTCTTTACTACTGAAGAAAGAAAGACATGAACATTCTGGAAGTGAACTACTCCTTTAACAACAATAGGTAGGTGGAAGGTTACCGGTCAACTATACCTGGTAGTCGCTGCTGGATGCTTTGTATGCAGCACTGAGGGGTCTCATGACAGATCGGGGAGTTGATAGAGGGTGACTGGGGGTGCTGGGAGCCTTCACCGGGGGTGTGAACACAGAATTGGAAGTACTGCTCTTGTCAGAGCTCTCCATTACACTCTGCAAAAAAATAAAAATAAAAATAAAAAGTTAATTAAAAATAAAAACATTCCTAAATGCAACATTACTACTGTTACAGTTACAACCACCATAATTATTGCTTTTGTGCTTCTTACCTTATCAATACACGGTTTTACACCAATCATTATGGCTTCTCCAAATATCTTTCCATCTTTACTGAGAGCTTTTCGCGCCTGCAGTTTAGACTGATACTGGATGTGCATCCAGTTGCCTGTATTAGACATCTGTAAAAGCAAAAAACAAACTTATAGAATACAAGTCGTATACAAAAACCAGTCTGCAGTGCTGAAACTCTCTGTACTTACCACATGTTTTAATATGTTTCCATACTGTGCAAACTGTAAAAGGATGTACGACGCAGATGCTGGAGGGAACCTGTGTACAAACAAATATAAAACACCATAAATCCTGACACATCATGCGTCCTCTAATTAAACAAACAAATAAATGAATGAATGAATGAATGAATGATCCAAACACACCCAAAAACTGTAACCCAGGTGTCATCTAGCAGGTCTTCCGAGGACAAAGTATCTCCTTGCGTGAAGAACGGATCTACTTGAGCTGGGGAAAGTGTTGTTTTCCTATGCTGCCCCGCGGGGCTAAACAAATTAGACACTAAAGGGCAAAAATAGAAATTAAGCATCTATTTTTAGACAGAACGCCTCATTTAATAAGTAATTAAACAAGTGATATTTACCTGTTCCTGGCGTCCCTGGTAGACCAGACAATGGTGTGTGTGCTCCAGCAAATGGCTGTTAAAAAAAAAAAAAAAATGAGCTGAGGACAAAATCTCATTAAAAACATTTTAAATGCTTCTTTTACATGAATTATAACAAAATCAATGTCAAAAGTGTACTTCACTAACTGGCCTTGCACACAAATGAAACATTTTGACAAACAAATCATGATTTGCCAATAACTATCGTACTAAAATTCATTAAAAACAAAAATGAAAGAACAACTTAGATTACAACTTAGCACTACAATTGGCTGGACTGAACGTAAACAATGCCACTGAACTGAACTTCCATATTTTGCTGATTATTGCTACTGAAAATGGTCAATCAGTATCATGTTTTGGGCTGTACTAATCGGTCAGACATTTGGAGTACTATAGACTGCCAAAAGTTGTAACAAATCAAGAAGAAGAGTGCAAAAATCTGTCTGAGGAACAAAAGGAGGATTTCCATGTGAAGAATATTCACAACATTCATGTTTGTTCTTATCATTTGTGGTCAGGTGAAATATTAGGCTAATATCTTAACACTGCTCGTACTAGTGTTGTCAAAAATATCGATATTTCGATAAATATCGATACTGAAATATCTGAGCGGTTCCAATACTAATTTCCCGAAGTATCGATATACCGATACTAGCCGAGCTGTCACTTTCATTTCTCTCCAAAGGCGCGTTTACAAACACCACACGTGACCGCAGTGCCTGTCTCGTCTCATTCGCTCTGGTTAAATAGAGGGGCCGTTCACATATTGCATATATTTCATTGTTTATTCATGTTAACTAATGTTAACAAATATCTATTACCATTAGCTTAAGTTCTAAGATTAGTTAGACAGTTCAGTTCATTTTAAAAGTGTGGTCTAAAAACAAAACAAAACAAAAAAAGTTTATTAAAGTTTGGCACCAGAAAGTAGATAAGACCTGCAACAAAAACAACACGCTTACAACCTACACTACCAGCTGTATTTGAACAGCAAAGAAAGTATGAAGCAAACTCAAATGGAGCTAAGAAGCTGAACAGGGCTGTAGCAGTGTAGTACCTCAAAACATTTTTGTTCATGTAAAATATACCTCATTGTCATGTTCTAGATTTGTTATATTTATCTTTACATTTTTTTAAAAAAAGTACCCCCTTAATATTGTGGCAGTTTTCTTGGTATCGAAAATGGTATCGAATATCGATATTTTTCAAGGTATCGCATCGAAGTTAGAAATTCCAGTATCGTGACAACACTAGCTCGTACAAATCTTAACCACCTATTAACTTTAGTTTGTCGAAATATTGTGCCCTTTCCTGCTTACTGTGTCATTCTCTATATGATTTAGCAGCTTCCACACATTTTTTTCCATGGTTTAGCAGCATAAATTAGCAGAACTACATATTCAGGAGTACATTAACCTTGGAATCTATGGTGTTGTTCACATCCAAGTATAGTCAGTATGGCCACGCATCCAGGAACTGACAAAATCGTGATGTAAGTGCACAACCTCTAGAAATGAAAGGTTGTGTGGAAAGCCCTTTTATAGAGACAGTTTGGCATTTCTTCTGAAAATTACTAACTTTGGGCATGTGGTTTCTCATTTAAAATACTTCAAATTCACTGTTAGGACAAGGTTAAAAACAAAACTGATCTAATCTGAATGCAAAAAATAAGACATTACTCCTTGACTAACTGCTAGTTTGTTAGACTAGTTCTTAAGACATAGTCTTCACCTAAAAAAAAAATCATAATTGTTATAGGAACAAACCCTTAATACATTATTCTATTTAATTTATCTCAATGTTCTTCTGTAAACACAGAACATGTGTTTCAAACTCAAATTAAAATCTTTATCTTTCTCACTTGTTTGCGAGCTGCAAGCGGTGACATTCCCACACCGGAGCCGTTGAGATCATCATAGATGCTTCTGACTGGAGGAGCTCCACTCTTGTCTTTAGGTGTTGGGACCACTGGCTGTGGAGGAGACCCACCTGATGGAGGAGAACATGAAATGTCTTACCAAGTAACTTCTGTTCTATGCATAAACATTTATAACGCTTTATGGTATTAATAAAATACAGTAAAACGACAGTAAGTATTTACCAGCCAAAAGAGGAGACCTTGTTTCTGCTCCACCTCCTGTCAACCCAAAAGACCTGGGCTGAGGTGTGACAGGAGCAGGCAGGTCTCCCATCAGAAACCCAGGTAAAAACTGAGCCCCAGGCTTGGGGGAAGTTGGAGAGCCGAGTGTCATTGGTTCAATACCTGTCATCAGAAATGTATATTCAGTAAAATACTTCTTGCTAATTACAGTCTAGAACATATACTTGCATTTAACAACTCTATTGGGCAATCAGGAGCGTATACAAATAAAAAGAGTAAAGCCGATAAAACGCATGCCTTCCTCCTGTGTTGTAGCGCTCACATTAGCACAGCCACAATTACGCACGTCTCTACAAACATATCCAACATATCAATAAACAGACACAGGACTGGTTGTAAAACACGAAAACTTACTCTGGATGTCCATACTGGGTCACTAACACGGCAGCCACGAAAAGAAGATTAGCCCCGCTTCGCCAACTAAAAAAAAAAGAGTGCAAAAAAATTTTGAACCAGACGGAAGTTGCGCGTGCTCTAATGACACAAGCGCGCTGCACTTCCGCTTTCGCTATACCAAAGCGCGATTCTGTAGCGCCCCTGCAGGAAAGGGTATGAAATTGATTTTTAGTTTTGAAACCAAATTCGGGTTTTTGCTTTCTCTCACCTCGATTATTGCAATGCCCCTGATACTCGCTTTAGTAAGAAGCGTATGGAGGTGTGAAAATACTGCAACTTGATTCTTACGAAAATTAACCATGGTTTTATTATAGTAAAAGTGTAGTAAGTATATGTTTACACTATCTGCCCATTAAGTAACGCTATAGGATTAATGTACAGTCCTTTTTAGTGGTTTTCAAGCACTGAATGACTAAACATCGCGATACGTTTCAGAATACTGACGAATACGTTCTAAACTAAGTTAGTGTTTCAAGTTTTTTAAAAAGCAACCTGAAGATTGTTTAGACTGTTAGATTGTTTAGAAGAATGTTTAGAATTTATCTTAGAACTAATGGGTCATTCTATGGAAATGTCCATTTTTATGGCCTTTTACAGAAATATTACACTTAAAAAACACTTTAGCATTACAATTTCTTTATATTTTAAAATGAAACAATATGTTATTTGAACAATTACACCTTCTCAGGCCATTAATGTGACAATATTTGTTTTTAAAATAATTATATAGAATTCCAAGCACCACAAAACCGCTCGTCCCCACAGCCGTGTACAGAGGAAAAGTGCTTTATTTTGAGTTCAAAAACAGGTTTTTCTACCATTTAAAATATAAGAATGTATTCATAACTATCAAATATATGATGTAAATGGCATTAAAAGTTAGAAAATATATAATAAAAGTAGTGGTCCCCTAGAGTTGTGTCACTGGTGTTACCGTTTAACAAAAATCATTTATTTTGAAATTAAAAATCACACTGATGACATCACTTGACGTTCTGCTTCCTATGTCCTAAAGATCTATGAAAAAAGGTCTAAGTCCACTGTCTCTTTTCAGTTATCAGAAACTTTCTCATTTATCTCATGATTTCATATGAAGCTTTTAGTTGAACTGATTTGTATAACCTACTTTATTGTTAGGGAACTGTAAAAAAAAAAAAAAAAGCGTAGAGAGTATACCATGATTGACAATATGTGAGCAGCCATTTTGTAAAATGCATTTTTCATGAAAAAAGTCGGTGGTACTGTCACTGGTGTCACCTTCCGTATGGGTAACAACAGTGAAGATCATTGTATCAAGTCTTATGGCTGTCACTGATTCATTGTGTCACTGGTGTTAGTTTTTTTTTTCTGTCACATCAAATTAATAAAACATAATCTCTTTGTTTCTTGCATTTTCATTACTTTCTGTAACTCTGGCTACATGTGCTGAAAAAAAATTGAGAAATAATATTTCATAAAAACCTTAAAGGGGGTGCCCATTGATATGATTCTTTAGGGTCTTAATGAAAAGTCTCTAATATACTTTGGTTACAAATTCTCAATGGTAGTGTAAAACAACACCCTTTTTACCTTGTCAAAATCAGCTCTGCAAAAATCATCCCATTCTGAGGGATTGTTCCTTTAAATGCAAATGATTTGCGCGAACATAGACGCATTTAGGAGGCCCATTCCCTTCACAAACAAATGTAATCCACTGCATCTTCAGTGCTCAGATGTCAGGAGTAAATGACAACCGCTATGTTCATTATTACATCCAGCAACACAACACTTCAATCGCTCAATCAGAGATATTCTTGTCTAATTTACATCCCTGCTCCAGCATCCAAACAATGGAGGTTGGACTGTTACAGCTGATCTGAGGTAAGACGCTCATGTCAATCAACTATTGTGGGAGCGGCCTCTGGCATCTGAGAATGGCTCGATTTGAAAAAGGGGATATTATTTTTAGAGATTAATTAAAGACCACTGCATGGATTTTTATCATTATAGGGTAGATTTGTACATACACTGCCAATACACATTAATGTTCAAACAACATGTGAAAGTGAAGTTTGCATCCAATGACCCCTTTAAATATTGCGAAAGCAGGTAACACCAGTGACAAAAAATAAATAAATAAATAAATAAATGGTACATGTGATCTTTAAATAATTGCACAAAAAAGGTTTTTTAAAAATCATTAAGCTGTAATTAATATGTATTCCTAAAGTCAAAAGGTACTCTAATAATGTGGTCTAAGTTTAAATGATAGAAAACTCTGTTTAGTAACTGCATTCGTTTTTTTCTCACATTTTTCTTTTTTATGCTTGCATATATTGTGTTGTAAACACAGACTTGTGAAATGCTGTATTGCTGTATTCACATTTTTAAATTCACATTTTTTTTTCACAATTCCTATTAACATAGGTTAACTGTTCTTACACTAACACCCCTGAAGATGGCACTCTCGTTCCACAAGGTGGATTCATTCCTTTCCAGGACCTCCCAGAGTAGAGAGACATAACATCCTCTTCTTCCTGAAGCAATAATTTCCATCTTTAGGTTTATGTTTTTATACAATTATTTATCCTACGTTAATATGCATTTTACGGCTAGTCATATTATTTAATATAGCATTTTGGTAGATTTTTTAGGGGTAATAAATTCTTCACTGAATATGTTAAGGAATTAATGTTATGCTACTTTAATCAAAGTAGTAACTGTCATTTTGTATCTCATAAAGGGTAAATAAAAATGCTTATGAAAATCAATTCTGGTAGTTAATTTCAGACTTTGCCAGCAGCTTATTAGTTGCATCACGAAATCAATTTAATTTAATATGCTTTAAAAGATTAATATGCTGTAGATTATTTTTTAATAATAATCATTATCCTGTTTTTTTCTAAAGTCTGCTGGATTCTGATGAGTGCACTTGATTGGACTGGATCCTGCCTAGGGAAGGGTGTGTGGTACAAAATAAAAAGGGTTTGAAAGCAATGCTGAGTATTCATTAGTGCTCAGTGATTTATTTCAAGAGTAACTATGTCACTCCAGAACAAAGGGAGCAAGAGGTTTCTGTAAAATGACTGATCTCACATCCCCTGGAGCAACACTGAATATATGATGCCAGTCATCTGCATCCAAATAAAGAGAGAAATGCCAGCTCTGTCTAAACCCATTAAGCAAATTGCCATATTTGAAAGATGCATTTGTCTCTTTATTTTGATTTATTTAAACAAACTGACACCCAGAGGGGCTCCTTCCTTTATAAATCCCAAGATGTTGGGTGATGCTTTTTAGAATGACATTATATTTGCAGAGTTTAACACATGCATTTTCTGAAACCCTTTTAAAGGTTAACTCATGTAATAAAGCATTTATGTTGCTCACAGCGCTGTGGAACCTCATTTTGATCAAATCATTTATTTCACATCTGCTCAGTGACTTTCATTCATTTTCACATTTTCATGTATCATCTACAGTAGTTTTGAATGGTGTGCCACACTGAATTGTTCCTGGGGAAAGAGTCTATTAGGGACGAGATAAAGATGAGGTGCAGATGAAGCTGTCTGATAATACGAATGCAAACAGCTTGCTCTCTGTGACTTGTACCAGCCAGTGGCAGCCGTGCCTTTATTACTCTGCCATATTATATGTCATGCTCTTGGACTGTCACACCATAATGAGCACTTTTTGACCTCTGTAAACTGTGAAACTGGCTGCTTATGGTGTATTACACCTTCACGGAGCTGAAGAAGAGTGAAGAGGTTCATTGCAATACTCAAAATGACTAATAAAATGAAGGTCATGCTTGTGCAATATAATGCGTATTAAATGAGCTGCTTTAGAAGGCCAAACAAATCAGCACATACAGACTGAAATACATTCTCTGAAATACAGCTTTCTCAGTATAAAGAGTTTTTACTGTGGGACTTTTAGTGGTCTGTTCATTTGAGACTTTTTCGCAAAATTGACCACAGTATCTTCCTCAGTACCAGTATGCTAAGTCATCCATCTAACTGACTGCATAAAATACACCATTTTACTTCTGAGAATGAGACTGATAAAGAGCAGATGTCAAGGTCAGATGGCTGATCCTTCTAAAGTCAGCAGAGTGAAATATAGCACCATATGTGCTGAAAGTCTGCTGATGGGGAGATATTTGAGACTCCCCTGTTACCATGTGCAAACAACTGGAAAAGTGAATGTGCTTTTGTGTGATAATGGTTGTTTTCCAATACTATGTGCGCTATATAAGAAGCCTTATTTTAAAAGTATCATGACAGTAGAACACGTTTAACTTCTTAATTTCTACTAATGAGAATCGATCTATGGGAATCAATCTCAATTCCTTCCAATGGGAATCAATCTATGGTAATCGATTGTGATTTCTTCTGATGGGAATCGATGTCAGTTTCTTTAGATGTGAATCGATCGCAATTTCTACCACTGAGAATCGATCTATGGTAATCAACAACAATTTTTTCAGATGAGAATCAAGTGCAATTTCCTCAGATGGAAACTGGTCTATGGGAATTGATCGCGATTTCTTACGAAGGGATTTGATCTATGGAAATCGATTGCTATTTCTACAGATTAGAATCAATCTATGGGAATCAATCTCAATTTCTTTCGATGGGAATCGATCACAATTTCTACTGATGAGACTCGATCTATGGAATCGATTGCAATTTTTTCTGATGGGAATTAATATCAATTTCTTTAGATGGGAATCGATCACAATTTCTACTGATGAGAATCGATATATGGGAATTGACCCCGATTTCTTCAGATGGGAATCGATCACAATTTCTAACAATGAGAATCAATCTATGGTAATCGATTGCAATTTCTTCTGATGGGAATCTATCTCAATTTCTTTAGATGAGAATCGACCACAATTTCTACCACTGAGAATCGATCTATGGGAATCAACCACAATTTTTTCCGATGAGAATCAAGTGCAATTTCCTCAGATTGGAAATCGATCTATGGGAATTGATCATGATTTCTTAAAATGGGATTTGATCTATGGAAATCGATCGCTATTTCTACAGATTAGAATCAATCTATGGGAATCAATCACGATTTGAGAATGTGAGATGAGAATTGATCAATCACAATTTTTCTGATCACAATTTCCACAGATGAGAATCGATCTATGGGAATCAACAGTGATTTCTTCCAATACGAATCGAATGCAATTTCTTCTGATGGTATGAGAATCGATTATAAGAATCAACTGCGATTTCTTTTGATGGGAATCAATCTCAATTTTTTCAGATGGGAATCGACTACGATTTCTTCTGATGGGAATCAATCACATGAGAATCGATCTATGGGAGTCGTTACGAATCGAGTGCAATTTTTTTCGATGGTATTCAATCTACGGGAATCAATTGCAGTTTCTACAGATGAGAATCGATCTATGGGAATCGACTGCGATTTCTACCGATGAGAATCGATCTATGGTAATCCATTGCTGTTTCTTCTGATGGGAATCAATCTCAATTTCTTTAGATGGAAATGGATCTATGGGAATCAATCACAATTTCTACCAATAAGAATCAATCTATGGGAATCAACCACGATTTCCTCTGATAGGAATCGAGTGCAACTTCTTCCGATGGGAATCGATTGCGATTTCTTACGATGGGATTTGACCTATGGGAATCGATCGTGATTTCTACAGATGAGAATCGATCTATGGGAATCGATCTATAGTAACCGATTGCATTTTTTTTACCTAGATTTTAAACTTGGGTAAAGCAGTGTTTCATACTTGTAAGCAACTCGTTTTATACGTTGACAGGGGTTTGGCACTGTGTTAATGTTGCATCACAGTGTCAAAGTACAGAGTACAACAGTGACACCCACTTTTTCAGTGGCTTGTTACAATACATAATTGTTACCCATTTATTTATTTTTTAAAATATATAGTAGTTTGAAAGTGCAGGCAGAGCTTCATTGGAATGCAAAAAAGCACAACTTTTTTTAAAACTGTAGCTCCGCTTTTTCATAATGCTATGTCATGCACTAGGCACTGCAAATTATGTAAGAGGAATAGTCAAACACGTCTTTCTAGCACTTTTACAAAAGAAAAGCAATGCAGTGGAATACAAAAGTGCATTCTGTGTGAATAGCCCCTAACAATGGCTAGTTTTTTTTAGCAACCAAAAATAAACTGAACAGTACTTTCCTCATTAAATATTCATATGCTTTGAACAATCACAGAAAACAAAATCCATTTTTTATTTCAGTTTAAGCAAAAAATCTTAATCAGACAATGATGGAAAACATGCCACTGCTTTATTCTCATAGTTATACTTGAAAAGTATATTTAGGACAATTTTATAAATATACTGTAGCACAAACTATGGGCAAAGGCAAGAAAAATAGTTATTTAAACAGGCTGCATGCTGTTTCATCCAATCAACCTAAAATACAAAGAAAAAAAAAGATAACTCAGGTTTATGCTGACCCAGAGTTTAAATTTAAAATTACCTAGGGTTAATCATTTGAAGTGAGAGTTCACCCACAGAAATTTAAAAAGAAAAAAATAAATAAATATTGTGTTTCCCAAAATCTTCTTACAGATAAGAAACAGCATGTGGGTGAGTTGCCTAAATGGTAGAATTATGTTTTTTGGGTGAAAGATCCCTTTAATTGTCAAAAGCCCTAGAGTAGGTATTGAACACAGTAAGAAAAATCAAACTCTTCTCTTTTTTCCTCAGAAAAGACAATTGCTAACAGTTTAGTGCCGCACAGCATTTCATTATGCTGGACCCAGCTGCTGTGATAGCCACTTTGTAATTATGTGGTTGTAGGAGGCTTGTGATGAAGGGACACCCAGGGTCGTCCTTCTGCGTGAAGCATTTAAACATGTATTATTCAGCAGCCTGGCACAGAACATTTCCAGGACCCTGACAGAGCTGAGCTGCACAGCTTTACCTTTCACAAACCCCTCATTTACTGCAGGAAAAAAAAATGCATTTAACATTGAGAGGAGACAAATATTGATTGCTGCTCAATACATGGTAGGATAAATATACGGACGTGGGTCTACATTCTGCATGGTCAATAATAGCTTGCGTCTGATGCAGTGAGGATATAATGACTGTTTGCATTTCTTATGTGAAGTCTGAAACTGTGCATTGGACTGTGGTGGAGATATGAAAAATACAAGCTTTTTCAATTCATTGAAATTAAGTATTTAAGAGGGAGCTTCAAGAGGGAGCTGGGATTTTAGCTGTGAAGTCACTGGAAAAAGATTTGAAGTTTCCAAGGAAATAAAATGATAGTTTCTAATATTATGTGTTTGATGAATGGTTTAAATGTTTAAAAGCAGCCAAACTAAATAAATAATAAGTATATTTTCACCTGGTGGACGATGCAATCTCTGAGAATTACATTTACCACATTTACTCTCACAAAAAACAATGTTTATTCAAGTGTGCTTTTAGTATGCTTCTTTTTAATTAAAAATAAGTATACTTTCAATCTGTTTACATACACAAAATTATTCTTAGGTAGGCCTTCGTCTGCAAGTAAAAAAATAATAATAAGTGGTAAATGTATAAAATGGAAGCCTGTTTCTGCCACAAAATAAAACAGTAAGGTCATTGTGACTTTTCATCTCAGAACAGGAAATTGTGAGTTTCTGAAAAAAAAAAAAGCGAAAGTGAAAAAAGTTACATTTGTGAGATATGAACTCAGAATTGCGAGAAAATAAGTTTTTCTTTTTTTTCTTTTTTCCATTTTTCTTTTTTTAATATAAATTTTATATTTTTATTTTTTATATATATTATTTATATGTTTTTTTATATATTAAACAAGCTTCTATTGGTGTGATATTAAGTTCACTTTAAGAAAAGTTTAGATTACATACCATGCAAAGACATGAACAGATGTGTATTCGGGCTGGGTGACGGAAACTGGGCAACACGATTGCTGCATGAGCTTATGGACACATTGTATCAGGTTGTATCAAAAAAAGGCAGAGCATTATGGGATGATTTTATTCACACGAACGACATGAAAAACATCCCAAACATCCCGAGTAATCTAGAATGAAAATGCAATGCGAATATTAATTTCGCTTTTGGTGTGCACACACCATGACAGCTATACTTAGAGTATAGAAATTACTAAGCAAGTAGCCTATATTGAAAATATGCTTACTATCATAAATTAAAATGTCAGCTAAAAGTATATCTTTTAGTTAAATATAACTAACTACAAGTATACGTAAAGTTTGCTTGTAATATAGTTACAAGGTTACAACGTTATAGTTACAATGCTAAGGGAACATCTAGTTAAAGGTGTACTTAAAATTTACTACTGTTAAGGTCCTTGTACACAGTCGAAAGCGTTTTTCGTATTCGTCATCCTAAAAATTTGTCAGTGTGTAAACGTGATTGCCACAATGTGTGTCACGTGTGGTTATATAAAGCACATGACGGAGGAGTAGAATAAACAACTTGAGTCCTTTAATCATAAATCCACAGGCAGGAAAATCACAGGAAACCAACATCAATAACATTAATCCCAGAACTGAAGAAACAGGGCGAAACACAGGGCTTAAATAACAGGTGAGGGCAATCAGGGAAAATCAGAACAGGGCCAGTGCACAGCACAGAGAACCAAGGTGGAGCTGGAGGGAAGGCGGAGCCTGACAGAGCCAGAGGGACGGAGTGAAGAGGCGAAGCCAGAGGAGTGGAGTCCAGAGGTGGCGGATGGTCGACGACTGACCAAGGTGGAATGGAGTCAGTGGGATGACAGGCCACGGTGGAGACGAGGGAGCAAAGAGCCAAGGTGGAGCCGACAGGTCAAAGGACCGAGGTGTGATCCAGGTCTCAGAGGTTGGAGCCGGAAACAGGGGATCCTCACGCCTAGGTAGAGCTGGAGATTGGAAGGCCCGAGGTGGATCAGAACACCATGGTGCTAACTGAGGGTAAGCTGAGGGACTGAGAGGAACCAGCGGAGACAGGGCTGAAGAAGTGGCCCGTTTTAAGAGAGGAGGCGGGAGTAGGAGGTTGGATGGGAACATTAGAGCCACAGAGAGCTCAGGAGATACAGGAAACATAGGAGATCCAGGAAATACTGTAGGTTAGACGTGGTCAGACGTGTCTTAGGGCTTTAGTTTTGGGGGCGATGGTCGGCTCTGTCGCATCCTTATGCACAGGCTCGTTGATCACAGGCTCTCCTTTTTTAACATGCGAACATTTTAAGATTTTCTGACTTAGTTTGCTAAAATAAAAATTTGGGCCAACTTACTCCCAAAAAGTATTGAACTAGTACATTGATATTAACTTACTACATACATAGTTATACTGTACATGGAAAATATACTTGAATTTTACTAGAGTTTACTAAAGTATGTACGTTCTGATTTTTGTTCTGAAGTTTGTTTTTAGTGGTAGACTTTATAATACCAACCAACCTGCAAGCACTCTATAGCTTGCCCTAGCAACAACCAAAACATAGTAACATAATAAAAACAAATATTACAGCAGCAGACCAGACATTTCTGATGTTTGTGTAGGTGGGCAGAAGAGCATTCTGTCACTCTAGAGGTGCTCTCTCTCCTGCTGTCCTGCACTTGACCCCCACCTTCCTGTACCCCGGACAGACGGGCCCATCTGGTTCAAGTGCAGTAATCAACTTTCATCAATCAGCCACTGTTTCTCAAAAACAACCTAAACAGTCAAATATTACATGGTAATTGTGGGGATTTAATTCTGCACTTTAATGCACTGATGAGCTTGAGGAGTCAAGAGGCTTCACTCAAAAGAAACCGAATCAGTGAAGCTTCCTTCTCAAATGTTCCAGATTATGAAGAAGGGCAGACAGGCCCTAGAGACGAGTGTACTTCACCAAAGAAGGTCAATGCTATGACATTTCATACGAGGGTAATCTTTCAAATGGCAGTTCTTGATTTTTGATGGAACATCAGGCATTTGAGAAAGAGGTACATGGGAGGAACACTGTGTGTGTGTGTGTGTGTGTGTGTGTGTTTTCCAGTTTAGGAAACATATGAGAATTTTCCAACTTGGCTGCATTTGTTTAACTGCCTAATGTCGTCTACTTTCAAGATGAGGTGTTTGTCACTTGTCAAATGAGCCTACTAATTCCTGCAAATACAAATACAAATAACTGTAATGTGTTGCACAGAGTTGCGTAAAGCTTGATTCTGCTTTGATCTCATTTGAAACTATTTTCAACTATTTTCAACAAAGTAACTGGAAATTCTGTGTCTAAAAAATGTAGGTTACTCACTTCTTGTTTACTGAATTGTTGTATAATCACACTTACAATGTGAAATAGCTTTATTACGGTTTGATTCAGTACAGTTAAATGTATTGAAATTAAATGTATCATATCATTGTTTCCATGTGATAATCTCAAACACTCGCTTGAAGAATCTGTCTAGAGGGACTTGACTACCTTGCCTCAGTGAGTGGAAAATATGTGATAGACCCCGGTTTGTTAATATAATTAAGACCTGAGCTGTTACAGCTCAGCTCCGATATGCTCCAATTTCATTAGTCTAGCGAATATTAATGTGTTTCATTAGAAACTAAATCTAAATCTAATATAATGATATCAGATTATTGTTTTTTCCTCTGACCTGATGACAGATGATGCTAGTGTTATTGTCTTATCCTTATCTATATTCCTGAACATACCACCAGAGCAGAATCAATATGCAGCTCTGCACATATTCTGAATTCTGTTAGGTAATTTCATACATCATAAACATTGTCTGCACACACCGGCTCAGCTATGAATTTAATATCAATAGCTCAGATGGGTCACTGTCCCTAGATTTGTTTATTTGTTCTGGTAGATTATGTTGCATCATGCAATTGTTTTTGTTTGCAATATGTATTGTGCATCCCATGATGGCTTTCTCTGATATGAAATACAACATTATCTATAATGCATTTCCTCTCTCACAAATTCCATTCTTTTAAAGGTAATACTGGAAAAACAGTCATAAAAAAAACAGGCATAATTGATGGTCACTTTTAAAATGCGTTCTTACATAAATTGACATCTTACATAAAATTGAAATGTTAAAATCTAATCCTAAAGGGAAAGTTGAAAAATGAACAGTAATCATTTACTAACCTTCATGTTATGCCAAACATGTGTTGCTCTAAAAGCATGCTATGTGAAATGTAATTCCATCTAGACTTTTAAGACAGACACAAATAATGCAAACATATTTGCCTCACAGCTGAGGTTTCAACTGCCCTGAATGAGACACTATTCAGGGATATAAATAAAAAGAAACTTTTGGTCTCCCTTTCATTTTGAAATATGACTACATTCATACACTGGATTTAGGCTGAGTACAAAAGAATAACTCAAGATACTTGACATCAAAATGTCTCCTGACTTACTGACTCGTCACAACAAAGCAAAATAGAGGATGTGACTTTAGCACTACACTGTTTTCCCTTAGGAGGTAAACACCTTTCTAATCTTAGATTTACCATCTATTCATTATTTATAGAGGTCAGTGATTTTGACAGGGAATGTTTTTCTTTGCCATTTCTCTAGAGACCCCATACAGGTGTCTTTACACTGATTAAGTTATGAGTAATGTGTAGATGCTGGAAATGCCACAGGGGTTTCCTTCGGCTGCAGGCCCAGATTTCAAAGATCAGCTCAGCTGCACAGTCAGAGGTGCGATAATGAGACCTCCTCCTGTAATATTTCTGTTAACGAGAGTAGAATTGGCATGCTGGGTGAGTGGGCTGATTTTCGGACTGGCTCCTGTGGTGAACACTCTAGTGATGGGAATACAGATACCCTCCGATGTTACACTGCCAAGATAAGTAGCGGTCTGATGTCTATCATAATGGCTTTATTTATGTAATACGAAGCTGTTTGAATCTCTTACTGGCTAACAGCCTGTTGGCATGCAATGAATTCATCAGTTTGGCAAGTTTGTAATACCTCACTTCATTGCAATTGTAGGCATGGAGGGGAGCAGTGCTTTGTTGTTGTTTTTTTACCCCGTTTGACCATGAAGATGTTCATGCGTCTCTTTTCCATATTATTAAGTAAATGGGGACAAGTGACTGTCAAGCCCCCTAAAAATGAAGACAAGCTTTACCTGACTGTATTCCAAGACTTCTGAGGTAACACAAGGTTAGTGAGAGGAAAAAATAAAGCCAGGGGTGTTTCCTCTGAGGAGGCAAGGGAAGCAGTGTCTCCTCAAAATATTGGATGAGAAAAAAATTCGTAGTACAAAAATAAAACAACGCCAATATTACAAAATATAACATTAAAAAGTGTTTAAATCACTTGTTTTTCTAAAGAAACTTTGTCCAACAGCGACACCAGCAGGTAAAGTTAAAGCGGGAGTTCGCGTGCGCGCTTTCTCATCTCCCCTGAGCTCACTTAGTTTGCCTTGAATGAATGGGGGAAAAACACGTGAAAGGAGGCAATGCCTCTATCGCGATATGATTGGTTATGACTGGTTATGTTCAGCTGTGATTGGTTCATACAACAAATCCCGCCTCTTGCGTTTAGCGTTCGAAGTATGCGAGTCAGTCTGAATGAACAATATAATGGCTTTAATGGGAAGAGTAATTTAAAAGTGAACAACACACACTTTTAGATATAACCACTTTGTTACATCAAAGTAAGACTTAAAACTGACTGAAAACATGATATGTGGGAGTTTTTAGTGAGTAATCAGCTTGGTGAAATTGAAAGTAAATGTGACCGAACCTTACTTGTGTGTCAATCCTCACATTTTCCCGGGATTCTCCCGTATTTTGCCATTTTATTCCGCTATAATCCCGTTAAATTTTTCCCGTATTTCTTTTATTTTTAATCTTTCTATAAAAAAATCCCACTGGACGTATTTTATATGTTTGCTACATTCGCCTCCAGTAAAACTATTGTAATTAAAACTATCCTAATTTGCCCAAATTTGGGGCAGCCGTGGCCTAATGGTTAGGGAGTTGGGCTTGTAACTGAAAGGTTGTGGGTTCGAGTCCCAGGTCCGGCAGGGATTGAGGGTGGTGGGAGTGAATATCCAGTGCTCTCTCCACCCTCAGTACCACAACTGAGGTGAGTCCCTTGAGCAAGGCACTGATCCCCCAACTGCTCCCTGGGTGCTGCAGCGATAGCAATATGGCTGCCCACTGCTCTGTGTGTGTGTGTGTGTGTGTGTGTCTGTGTGTATGTGTATGTGTACTTGGATGGGTTAAATGCAGAGCACAAATTCCAAGTATGGGTCGCCATACTTGGCCACATGTCACGTCCTTTCCTTTCCTTTCCCTTCCTTTCAAACCTTATTATATGAGTAATCACATCAACACATTCCAAGGCTGTCCAGTTGCCAGATCATCTATGAAATCCTTCTCACTGTAAGACCGTTTGGACTGTTTTTGTGTGTTTTTTCCCCTGTGTTGCCCTTATTTGGTCTTCCTGTTCCGTTTCTCATTTATTATGTCACTGTTTGATTGTACCTGTCTCCCCCGATTGGTTGTTTCTGTGTATATAAGTTTGGTTGTGTTCCTGTTTAGATCGTCGGTTCTTAAACGTCATATCAGTCAGTTTGTATTCTTCTCTGTCAAGTTACGTTGTGTATGCTGGTTCCCTGCTGTTTCCTGTCCGTTCCTGTTTCCCTGTGGATTATATTAAATAAACTCTATGCATTGGACCTCCTCGCTTCTCCTCGTCATTCCCCGCACACAACAGCGTGATACTCACACAATCGACACATACAAATTTCAACCCATTTGTTCCCTTAACTTGGCAACCTACAACCCAGTGCTGCTGTTGATATCTGCGCAGGTAGTACCGCGGAAGGTTGTTGTTTATTAAATCAATATAATTGTTTGATAATAATTGTTTTAAATTAAGATAATAAATTAATATAATGCATTTATTATATTATTATCTCCCCCTTTTTTTTTTGGTATCCCAATGGTTGACAGGTATGCAAAAATGGTTAAAAATTAACTATTAAAAAGAATAGCTGGGCATAAACTTACAAATAAAATATATTATTTAAATTGTTACTGCTTTGAGTTATTATTTTGGAATAAATTAAAAATGCTTAAAAACACTTGATGAGATATATACTTGGCTTTAATAGAACATTGATTACATTATTAATGTAAAAATATAAAATAGTATTTTTTTTATTTTTCTGATAGTGTATGTTATGTTTATTTAACCAAGAAAATGTGACTGGGGCATGAATTTACATTTGATAAAAAAAAAAAATGACAATTTTAAATTATATTAACAAACTTTAAAAAATGAGTGCTGCAGCAGTTTTTTTTTTCACAACAAAAGCATCACCCTCAAACACTCAAATACCAAAGACCAAAAAGACTCAATGAAAGGCTTCTCAGTGTGCACCAACAGAGGCTCCAGCAGCAATTTAAAGGCAGAGATCCAAATCCCCATGTGCACTGAGCTCACATTATACCACCAACTCCGACAAATCAGACAATGTGACCCTATTACTTCCCCCCCACCGTCATTCTGCATGGAAGACAAAACTGACACCCATGAAGCTGTAAAGGGCCAGTAGCTCCTGCACTAGAATAAAATGATATAAAATTCAGCATCTAAACCCACCACCAAAAGTTTTTTTTAAAAATCACAATGTGAAAACATCTTGAGCTTGTGTTGACCTTATTTTAAGCATTTAACCAAAATTCCATTAAAAAAAAAACAAAAAACCATTGACTTCAGGACAATGAAACCGATAGCGCTTACAAAACAGACATTTATTCAAGTGTGCTATTAGTATACTTCTTTTTAACTAAAAATAGGAAAGTATACTTTCATTATACTTTTATGTACTTCTCAAATGTGCTTTATATGTGCTTTATATATACTTAAAATGTCAAGTATACTTGATTTATACTTAGAAAAAGTCTCAGAAAGTATATTTGAGCTATAGAGAATCCGTGTTTTCATTGTTATATGTTAGGGGCACTATAACAATCTTCTGTACAGAATTTCCAAAACACAAGTGAAGAAGAAACCAAACAGATGCTTCTACATGTAATCTAACAAAATCGTCAAACGCAAAACAGCATAAAAACCATAGATATGTAAAACGACAACCAATGAAAAGATAATAATGACTGTCAAGCCTTAGAGTGTTCATCAACTCCATCTGCGTTTGGATTATCATGTATATTCTTCTTCTTTTTTTTTTAGATTTTTGTTCAAAATGTTGTTTATTTATTTATTTATTTATTTATTATTTGAGCAATTTACCCACATTTAAGTGTTTTTAAAATAAGAATGCATGAAGCTAGAATAAAATGTTTTTGTTTACAAGCAGATACCCTGTACTTTCTTTTCATGTTTTGTATGTTTAGATATTCATATAACAAAATATATACAAATTAATACCTAAATAGGGACATAGTAGTATACATAAAGTATGATTTAAAGTTCACTTAAAGAACACTTACGAGTATACTTGCAGTATAAAACTACTAAACTAGTAGTTTACTGAGACTATACTTTAAAGTGTACTAAAAATACTTTCAAAAGTTTAATTAGTTAAAAAAAATTAATTTAATTAAATTTAATTAGTAAACTATCAGTATATCTATAAATACACTTTTAGTTTACTTGCAGTACAAACTGAAAACATAGATGTAAACTAGCTGTGTACTCTTACTACTGTTATACTTAAAAAATATATACTTTTATATACTAGAAAATGGGCCAATTTAGTCCCAATGAGTATTGAAATAGTACACTTAAAAGAATACTACTACACTGTAAAAAATAAAAAACACAATTTGCTGAGTCAGCTTAAAATAATTTGTTATCCTGCTGCCTTAAAATTAAGTTCAGTCAACTAAAATGAGTTTATTCAGCTTGAAATGTTAAGTTGTACTAAGTAACAACTTAGATATTTGTGTTTGCTAAACTTAACAGATGGGTAAGTAACCCAGCTGCCTTAAAATTTTAAGTTGATTCAACTCAAATATCTAAGTTGTCACTTAGTATAATTTAACATTTCAAGTTGAATAAACTGTTTTTGAGTTGACTGAACTTAAAATTTTAAGGCAGCCAGGTTACAAATTATTTTAAGTTGACTCAACAAATTGTTTTTTACAGTGTAGTACACTGATATTTGTATACTTACTACATAAAGTATACTTAAAAATATACTTGAACTTCACTTAGAAAATACTTTTTTTTTTTTTGGTAAGGTTGTGCTAAAATGCTAACTAGTTTCCAGGTTTTGGCCTACAAAATGTTATCCCTGCAGCACTCTGTACACATACTTCTGATATATGCCAATATTTCCACTTAGAAAATGCCAATTTCTTCAATATATAGGACTTGTTTGAGTTTTATGACTTTTTGCTTTAGGCGCTAGAGGTTGTTGGATGCTAAAGACCTATTTTGCTTTTATTTAACGTACGGTCAACCAAAATTAGAGGAGAAAGTACTGATACAATCATTCATTCATGTCCATCCTTGGTCATTTTATGCAATCAGTGGTTCTGCTGACCCTTTGTTTCCATTTGCTGATTGAAGCTAATATTATTTTAAGGAGAAAATGGCAGGCCGTAGGGTTTCAATCCAGAGAGTCATCCATTTCCAGCTTTCATGCAGATTCATTTCAGGTGAAAGGGTAAAAAAATGAATGCACTCCATATTTGTAAAATCAGAGAAGGGCATTCACTGAGAGATTAAGGTAATACTGGAAAAATTCCACATTCAGAGCCATTGCCTAGAATCACTCTCTGTGTGTAAATAACACTCCATTCTTGAATAAACCAAGGTAAATGTGTGTGTGTATGGCCCATTAACAGCAGATGGCATTCACTCACATCACTGCCTAGTGATCAGTCCCCGTCTAAACACTTCAGGGCAAAGTCACCTCCCTGCCCACATAGCTAGTAAAGTTAAATTTGCTGAAGAAAGTACAGCTTTGGAAGCTGTCAAGCCCAGTGGTGCTAAAGAGATATAGCATATCAGGGAGAAAGCTATCCGTTAACATTTTCAAACATCTCCCTGGTAAAGACTATCCTGAGCTGTGATTTGAAAGGCAGCAGACAGTCTATTTTTAATTATTGTGCTTTTAATTATTAATTATTAATAATATTTAGTTCATTTGGTTGAAAATGTTCAGTTGAATTTGGCTTTGAATAACTAATTTGATTTTTAAGAGATTTGAAGAAATTTGCATTTTCTGCTTTGTTATGATTTCAAAAGGTTTCTAAACTTTAAAGCTCTTGAGTCATGGAAGCTGATCTTTAAACAGCTTTTATCCAGTAAATTGGAATAATCAATAGCACATAAATACATAAGATTTCCGGATTAATTCAGTAAGGGCATATTTTGAATTGCATCTAAACTGGATATAATTTCCCTTCCAATCTGCTATTTTTGGAGAAATCTTACAAATTATATTGCAATATTATTTTAAATCAAACCATATATATAAAGGTTCGTTTGGTGGGCAAAAAAATTGTATGAATCAGTTTCTGTGAACCCCTTCTGCTAATAATTTAATAAATATTATTTAAGTCCTTTTTTATTTTTATTTTATGACTTTTATGTACTGACAACAGAGAAACAGTAGGAGCACAGGACTGTATGTGGGAAACACCTTTCAGATGCAAACTATTTTGTTGTTGTTTGTAAGTTTGAAAATGTTTTGTTAACTGAGATCTTCAGTAAAAAAAAAAAAAAAAAATGTGTGAATTGAATAGCTTTTTATCTTTGTACCGGTGTGTTAGCGTTTTCTCAGTTGCTGGCAGCCTGAACATCACGGCATCCAAGAACAGATTAATTATGGAACTCAAGACTGAAATATCCTCTCTGACGCCTCCATCTGCAGTGCTTACTTCAGTGAGTCTTTGCAACAACTTTTGCATAATGTCCTTTTTTCTTACAAAGGTTACAGGCTCATTCCTGGACACTGACAAAACATCATGATCCCAGCTGCTCTCCCACTTCATACAGAGATTCAAAAGATCCTAAAAAAGCAAATTTAGGATCTTCAGTTAAAAAAAAAGAATGCATCAACTTAATCTTTTTACATCTTTGCACTGGTTTGTTTGGATTTCTCTGTCTTTTCTCAGTTGTTGACGGAGATCAAGTGAGCAATGAAACATACTAAACATAATACTAAGATTATGCAATACAGACCATTGCTTTTTCCCCTGCTTTCTACTCTTCCCTGTTTTTCTTTGTCAACATCTTGGGCTGATAGTAATACTTCTGAGTATCAGACAATATTCAGTTGTTTATTTAGATAGCGTTTCACAATACAGATTGGTTCAAAGCAGCTTGACAGACAATGCATATTTCAATGAGAGATAGTCATTTGGCACTAAATGAACAGGGAATTGTGCATTAAAGGAGTAGTTATCCAAAATCTTCATGTCTTTCTTTTTTCGGTCGTAAAAGAATCATGTTTTTTGAGGAATTTTCTCCATATAGTGGACTTCAATGGTGCCCGTGAGTTTGAACTTCAAAAATGCAGTTTCAATGCAGCTTCAAAGGGCTCTAAACAATCCCAGCCAAGAAAGAAGAGTCTTATCTAGTGAAAAGATTGGTTATTTTCAAAAATAATAATAATAATAATAATACAGTTGATAATAATAATATTAATAATAATGATTGATATACTTTTTAACCTCAAACACTCGTCTTGTCTAGCTCTGCGTGAATTCTGTGTAATCCGGGTCAATACAGTTATCATCCAATAAAATCATCCTACATCGCTGCTGAAGTACCGACCCTGTGTTTACAAACTGAACATGCAAAAAAGGTCAAACACCCTTTACAAAAAAGGTAAAAAGTGATGTAGGATGATTGTGAAGTTGGAGTAGAAAATGAGATGGGAGTTTTTCCACATAACTGCCTAACTGTCATGAACCTGGAATACAGAGTTCACGCAGAGCTAGAAAAGATGTGCATTTGAGGTTAAAAAGTATATAAATTGTAATTTTTTTTAGAAAATAACGATCGTTTCGCTAGATAAGACCCTCTTTGGCTGGGATCGTTTAGAGCATTTTGAAGCTGC
This sequence comes from Labeo catla, assembly GCA_012976165.1. Classification (NCBI taxonomy): domain Eukaryota; kingdom Metazoa; phylum Chordata; class Actinopteri; order Cypriniformes; family Cyprinidae; genus Labeo; species Labeo catla. The sequence continues at coordinate 2,075,433 of VONZ01000055.1, read as the reverse complement.
ATCTAAACTGCATTTTGGAAGTTCAAACTCGGGGGCACCATAGAAGTCCATTATATGGAGAGAAATCACAAAATGTTTTCCTCAAAAAACATAACGTCTTTCTTTCTTCAGTCGTAACGAAATTAACATCTTTGATGACAAGGGGGTGAGTACATTATCTGTAATTTTTGGAAGTGAACTACTCCTTTAAATAATATAATGTTCTCTAATCTCCTTAAGACTATGTCAAGGGAAAAAAAAAACTCTGATAGTGGTAAAGTGTTGGAGAACAAAAACCAGACTCATCTGAGGTCTGTCCTATTCTAGCTACAAAATAATGTCACAAAGCAATAATATACAGTTCCACTGAATTTGGCTATCAGACAAGACGTGCTGTTAACTGGTTGGCAGAACTTGCTGTTAACTTGCTGGCAGGATCTAACACTTCTTTGCATACCCGATCAAGAAGGTTTCAATTTAAAAGCTTTTTTTCCCCTTGATTTCATTGTTTTTTTTTTCTGTCAGTGCAATTTCTGAACGGGTCATGTTTTAAAATGTGCTGTAAGGTGCGTCACGACTTTGCATCTTGCTGGCATCTTGCTGAAAATTCTGGCATTTGGTAAATGTTTTTAGAACAGAGCTGATTAGTCATGTATGTCCATGTGAAACACAATAAATTTTGAGTTATTAAAGTTAGTACATTACATTGCAAAAATACATTGCATTTGTTGCTAATACTAAGACATTATATGAATGTCAATAAACATTAACTCATTGGTAAACATTCTCTAATAAACATTATCAGACATCAAGATTTTTAAGATTAAGATTTCATTTTAGCATAATGTGTTTTTTATGCAATATTATGCACATTCTGTTCTTGTTAATGGTTGCATCATCGAGTAGGTTTAGTTCTTTCCTAAAATCAAGTCCTTTCACAGCATATTCAGCACACTAAAAACTACAAATGGCATAGTAACTTTTTTCTATCTCTGATCTTGGTGCAAATTTGCCTGTTCCTGCAAGCAATATATTTTCAGTCTTAAAGGAGAAGTTCACTTACAGAACAAAAATTTACAGATAATGTGCTCACCCCATTGTCATCCAATGTTCATATCTTTCTTTCTTCAGTCGTGAAGTAATTATGTTTTTTGAGGAATACAATTGTAGGATTTTTCTTCAGGATTTAAAGCTGCATTTAAACTGCATTTTGGAAGTTCAAATTTGGGGCACCACTGAAGTCCACTATATGGAGAAAATTTCTGAAATGTTTTCTTCAAAAACTATAATTTCTTTATGACTGAAGAAAGAAAGACATGAACATCTTGGATGACAAAAGGGTGAGTACATTATCTGTACATTTTTGTTCTGGAAGTGAACTTCTCCTTTAGGCAAACAGCCTTTATTTCCCATATCACAGTCATCAGTGAAATGTGTTTAAAAAGTACTGTATATGTTTTCAAAACTCTGAATGATTGCTGTGCAGCCTATTAGTCTGTTAACTGGCTTACAGATATTAAGGCCACATATCTAAATGAGTAAGGGTGCTGTTGTCTTTCCACCATAGGTTCTCTGTTCTCACTCTAAGAAATATGCTGCTATACCAGTAAAAGGAAGAGCTTCCAAACCATGTGCTCCAGGTGTGCTGTGCCTATGGACTAAAAATCAAAATAAGGTCTAATCATCCTCTTTGCTACAGTTTGCTGCTCTCCCGTATCCTATTTCACAGTTCAGTGAAATCAAACCGCTGTGGTTCCAATTCCAACCTAGAGGACTACAGACGGATACGTTTAAAAGGCCACACGCTCTCATGTCTTCAGTTCACACACTTATGTTAGCTGTGGGTCAAGAGATGGCAGAATATGACATAGGACTGATAAAACACATGGTTACCTGTAAACTAAAACTAGCTCATCATGACATCTGGTGTTAAGCTCTCATTTAAAATCATTTATGGTCAATATACATTAATAACACTCATAAAATTGTAAAAGCTACATGGAGATTGCACTGAACTCTCTGGTGGAAGGAACTGAAGTGCTGAAGTGCCTCCCAGAGGATTTAATGGACCGCTAATCAGCCTCCTTATGAGAGCCACTGCTCTGCTAAAAATACCAGATCTAAACAACCTACACCCTCACTTCTTAAATAAACATACTCTCACATGGTTTTATACAACAGGTAGTTAAAATTCTGTTACTTACACTGTAGACACAAAGCCACCAATAAATTAGCCACTGCATCTCAGAACAACACATCATTGGTGAATGATTCAGTTAGTCATTCATAAAGCTCACTTGAGCTATATTCAATCCATTTTAAGGCATGAAGAAATATTTTCACAAGGAAAAAAGCTTAAATATGTCAATTTGATGATCAAAGAATTTTTAAAGGCTAAAATTAGTGACTGCAGCAAATACCACTACTACTACTTGTATTTTGAATAATTTTATTTAATGGTAGCGATATACATGACAATATAGTTATTTTTGCTTTAAATAAGCGCTTTATGATATCAAATTTTTTGATACCATAGATTTTTTTTATAATTCTTGTCACCAGTGTCAATATCACAAAAAACTACAGTAATACAAACCTAAATTAAAAAACTCAGTCTCACTAAACCCAACTGTCAGCGACTAAATAAGAATAAAAATAAATGAATTACAAGCAATAGGACAAAAAACTACAGTAGAATAAATAAATAAGAAATGCTACATACATTAAAGTAATCAAATGTATAAAAACACTGCATAATATTTACTGCCCAGATCCAATATACTGTTCCACGTGTTTTCTTTCTCAGTTGTTTGCTTTTGAATTAAGATCTAAATTACTTTGTTTACGAGGATACTTGCAAAGACAGGCATTTTTACACATACAGTTGTGTATTTAACCATTCAAGGCCTATAAGGCAGCAAAAATAACTGCTGATTTTAAGTGGCTTAAAATCTCATTTTTTAAACTGCAATGCTTAAAAACACTTAAGTGTGATAAAGACGATAGTCATGTTTACCTGTATATTGCCAACCCCTACTACTACTAATACTAGTACTACTAATTATCATTATTAATTTTTGCATCCTATTTAAAAATAAAAGCTTTAATTCTGAATGCTACAATAACTAGATGTTTTGGAAGAATGTACTGTGCTTGACTTTCTTTTTTTTTCATTTTTTATTGTCGTTTTTTATTCATCAAATCAAAAATCAAAAAAAAATATAGCTGCAAGCAGCGATGGGCCCCTCGCCGCCAGCGCATCCGCCACCCTGGTGCCATCAGAAAAACGGTGCCCAGCGGGCACATGAATTGACAGTAACCCTGTGGCAGTTTGGATTGAAGGGTTACAGCAATGAAAGGGTTAAAAGCAAAAGGCTTTTAAATCATTCTGATAGACTGAGAATGAGCTGAAAAAGATTCTTTATCCTATGAGGTCATCTTGTGTTCGTACTCGGTATTACAGTCTTCATCTGCCAGTTTACATCTGTGAAAATTTAAATCTTTTTGCAGTCTCTAAAAAACATGATAAACATATTTCCTAACCATGACTTGTTTTTCCATATGTAAAAAGTTGTGAAGATTTAGCATAATGCACTGTAAATGCACTCTGTCTCTCTCTCTCTCTCTGTCACGCACACACATACACAGAAGCACTCAGGCACAAACCACCCCTCCCCCACACACAGAGTTAGAGTGAGAGAGTTAGAGTGAGAGAAGATGTTTAATAGTTTTTTAATTTTCTATTTTTAGTACAGTATTTTATATCAATGGAACTAAGCATTTATTTCTCAGAATGACTAGTTCTATGTATGTAAAAATTTTTGAAGTGTTTGGTTGCTGCATTTTAAAGTTACGGTTATGTTTTTTACTGCTACTTTAATAAATCATCATAAATCAACCATTCAAGATATCCCAAATCCGCTCACAATTTAACATCTTCAGTATGTTGGCATCATGTTGACAAAGTTTGGTGTAAATTTATTGTTTTTTGTAGGAGTAGTATTCATTCATTCACAGCTATATTTTTCCAAAAATCCACATTCAAATCAAAATAGCAGACTTCCTGTTGGTCGCAGCTAATGGATGTAAATTAGAAAGTTGTCCGGCTTGATGAGGTCAATATACATGCCGAGTTTGGTGTGTGTAGCTCAAAGTAACCCCCACACTTTTGACAAAAGGTGGCGCTATAGAGCGCCTCCTCCTCACCCATTGATGAGCTTTTGCCAGTGTCTAACTATCATTAATACTGATGTGTGTGTTGAGTTTCATGAAAATCTAAGCTTATTAAGTGCCCCAAAAACACAGGAAACAGATGTCAAAGTTTGACACGTTGCCATGACAACAGCATTTAATGTATCAACGACCCCTTTACAGATTCTCATCAGCAGTGTTTTGACATTATTCTGATGAAGTTTGAAGCAAATCGGGTAAAAATAACCATGTGATATCAAAGCATTTTTAAAAGAGACACACTTCCTGTTGCCAGTTGGTGGCGCTATAACTTTGACTCCTAATAGTCACATCTATGTGATCGGCATCATACAACAAACAAACCGCTGAAGTTTCATCCGAATCAGACAATGTGTGCAATAGTTATTAGCCATTTCCTGTTTCTCATTTCTCGCCATAATTTCAACGCCTCGCCACGGCCAAACCATTCGAGATATCAAAAACAATTTTTCATCCCCAATGTCTTGAGATCAGGTTGACCGAGTTTGGTGGCAACTAACCAACTTCCTGGTAATAACCAACTTCATGTTGGGATTAGCTAATGACATAGAGTGCGAAAGTTGTTCAACTTGATGAGTTCTATATGTGTACCGAGTTTCAAATGTGTAAGTGCAAGTATGTGTGCTATATGACCCTCCAAATTCCAGGGGGCGCTGTAGAGTCCCCTTGCCATGCCCGTATACCAGTCTCTGCCCGGCCCTAATGGCCGCAGATTCCAAGGTGTGTGCCAATTTTCAAGAGTTTTTGAGCATGTTAAGGGCCCCAAGACCCCCCAAAACCTTGACAAAAAATAAGAAGAAGAATTGCAAAGAATCCTAAGGAAAACAATAGGGCTCTTGCCCTTTCAGGGCTCGGGCCCTAACTATACACACACACACACACACACACACACACACACATATATATATATATATATATGCAATGGCCTAATGTGAACTATGGAACATAAAAGAAGATAATCTGGGAAAGTCACTGGTAACCAAAACAGCTGTGTTACCAACAGTCTTCAAAATATCTTCTTTTATGTTCCACAAAAGAAAGGTTTGAAATGACAAGAGGGTAAGTAAACATATTTTAATTTTTTCATTCATTCAGAACTAAACAGTGCTGCATTGCTCTGAGACGCGCAACAATTCTGCTATGGCTTCGAAGGTAATATGTTCTCTGCAAAATTGAGCAAACGGGCGGGGCCAGCACATTAACTGCGTTATAACTAATTAATTAAGTTAACCCGTTAAACTGACAGACCAAGTTATTTTGCAATAAGACAATGATTTTTTTTTCATTTCAGCATACAGTTATTTACATTGTCCACAAACCATCATATTCACTGACCTGAAATTCTAAGGCACTAAAAGGGATTAAACAAACAAAATCTTGTCCCAGGGCATGATGTGGGTAAAAGCCGCTCTTAATGCGCAGAATCTTCAAGGAGGATTAGAGCTGGTGTGGAGGTGCACTTGACAGATAAGAACACAATGTAGTCCCTCTCAGTGGGGAATACTGAACTCATTTAGAATGAAAGGGCAAACAGCAGCCCGTTAATCTTATAATTCATTTTTGATGCAAAATCAGATGCAATATTAAGACAACAACAGCAGTTTGATTAAAAAAAATACATTTTATTTTATTTATTTATTTTTTATTTTTATTTTAAATCACTCTGAAATACTGTTCAGGGTAATCAGATGCCTGATTGTATCGCCTCACCTCTCTGAAAACATTTCTGTTTTCTGAGTTTTGCAGATCAGTCATTATCATTGGGCTGTTGTGCCTATGCAGAGCTTGCTAATAGGAGAGGTAAACTTCATGACCCTGATTGGTGCTCTCTAACCCAGCAACTGCATCCCAAACAGAAGCTCTCATTACTCAGTGTGCCTCTGCTACCATGTTTCCTCATTATCCTCTTCACTACAAGAGTGGCTAAAAACTTCTCAGTCGGGTAATTGCACTTAAGCTAACTCTCCAGTTCAGTCTGATCTCTGTGCAAGACAGCTACTTTTTTCTTTTTCAACAAACTGAAACAATGAGGCCAGTAAAAAATCTTTCAAACTGTTAATAAAGCTGCCATTAATGAAAAGACAAACTGCATCTCAGTTATTTTTGAAAGACACTCCTGTGAGAAGTGGATCTCAAAAGTGAGTTAATATGTACCGTTTAATTTATACTATAGAATATTTTGTGTTATATATGTTGTTGCGTTTTTTTTTTTTTTTGCCATTGACAAGACTGAAAAATGTCTCTGACTTTAAATAGTCCTGGGTTAAAGGGATAGTTCACCCAAAAATGAAAATTCTGTCATTAATTATTCACCCTCATGTCTTTCCAAACCCGTAAGACCTTCGTTCATCTTCGGAAAATAAATTAAGATATTTTTGACTTTTGATGGGTCACCACACAGGGTCATTGTGAATGCTGTGTCCTAAAACAAAACAAAACAACAGTGTTAATGGACATCCCTGAATGTGTTGATTTCTTAACTAAAGACTGTTTGAATCATCTCCATGTTTGCCAGGGAATCCCAACAGGCAGCTGTGAGTTGGGTAATGACAGCAATCAGTGCTTACACACACACACACACACACACACACACCCTTATTCACTTCCAGGCATCATTCATCACCAAGGAAACAAAGTCTTCCATCATGGGAAAGTCCTTGATTGTATCATTCTCTGACAACAAAGACAATCATAACTAATGGATCTATTATTGATAGAAACGACTGCAACTGATGCTATTACTTCAACTGTGATGAGAATATGTAATAGTAAAACACATTTCCAAGCTCTAAACTTAGCACCTCTGATTATTTTGTCCAATGATTTTGAACTCTACATTTGGAAATCAGCAGCACCTAAATGATGTAACCAACATTTATGTTAATGTTATATTCAACGGCTGGAATAACAAAATGTTTCCCACTGTGTCTGTAAAACATGAGCAGTGTGGACGTGTGTTAAGATAGCAGTGGTCTGAGCAGGTTAATGTGGGATTTTGAGCCAGTGATCTAAACCACTTCAAAAATGCCTGAAGGATGGCATGATGGCTCTCAATGGGATGGTGCGCATTGACATGACAACCGCTCTGATCTTAGTACCCACCACATTTACAGCACCGCATGGGTCCAAAAGACTGATGGCGCAGCGCTAAGCTGAAAAACAAACCAAAACACAACATCAGTGTGATGCTCAGGCCCTGTGGTTATTAATTCATCATCATTACTCCAGTTCAGTTTTGTTTGATGTGCTTAAAACAGCTGCATTCCTGATTCTTTCACAAAAACGCTTCACGTCGCCTGCTGTCAAAGTTGCCATTAGCAGTTTGGTCCTGGTGTGATGAAGAGTGGAGAGCAGATGGAAAACGTACAGATTCAGGTGTCTGGGTTTAGATTTCACATTCTCCTCAATGGATGTAATTGCAAATATGCAATGAAATGAGAACACGGGGAGCTTCTTTTAAAATAGAAAGAAAAAAATCTTACAGCCATATGGATGCAATTTGAATCATCACTCACACTGTGCTGTGCTTTGACAAGGTTCTGATGCAGAATTTGTATTCAAAACCGGGAAGTGAGAACGTTCTTTTTCAGTATTCTTAATAACTTCTGATTTCAACAATAGATCAAGTTAGCCAGTGCAAGGTTATTTCCTTGTCACTACACTTTGGGTTGAATGATGAATGGCTCTAGAATTTCTACATCCACTGAGGTTATTCACCAATACAATCCAATAGTTTAAAAGAGGTAAAATGAGCACTAGCGACTAGCACTGCAATAAAGGGGTCATCGGATGCAAAACTCAATTTTACATGTTGTTTGAACATAAATGTGTGTTGGCAGTGTGTGTACACAACCACCCTATAATGATAAAAATCCACCCAGTGTTTTTTGTAATTTTTAAGTAATATCCCCTTTTTCAAATCAGGCCATTCACAGTTTCTTGTCAGTGTGACGTCACACACCGACCAAAGCCACCGTTATAGACTTCTCATTAAGACCCTAAAGAATCATAAACTAGTGGAAAATGGGTCCAATGACCCCTTTAAAATATGGTATCTACACATTATTTCTTTAAAATATGTGTATAAAAAAGGCACGAATGCCAGTCATGGAAAGCCGCAGCCCTGCATAGTTTTGCTTCAACCCTAATCAAATGCACCTGAACAAGCTAATCAAGGTCTGAAGGGTTACTAGAAAGCAACAGGCAGGTGAGTTTTAATTAGGGTTGGAGCTGAACTCTGCAGGGCTGCGGCTCTCCAGCACTAGAGTTCGCCAGCCCTGGTATAAAACAACCTGATCTCATGATGAAAACGTACCTGTGGGAAATTTTTCGCAAGACTTAAAATACTTACTGCCATGTAAGTTTTGTGATATATTTAGTGTGAAAAGTCTGTTGAGTGATGCGATAACTGTAATGCTCCGTGATGTTTTAAAATAACGTACCATCTGCACTACACCTAAACCTACATGATAGTATGAACAAAAGTAAATGTGATGTAAAAACACAATCGCAAGCATGCCGCTTTAGCTTGTTTTTCAATCTCTCATCTTTTAGCTCTGTCATCGTAAGTTGTGTTTTTCATGGGATTCATACCCAAGGATTACACATCCTAAGTCCAATTCAGTGCCGGCTGAGCTACCGAGCAAGCTTGTTACAGCCAGAAAGCAAAACATATGGAGTTCTAATCATAACCAGTGTTGGGGGTAATGCATTACAAGTAATGCGGGTTACGTAATAATATTACTTTTTTTTAAGTAACTAGTAAAGTAACGCATTACTTTTGAATTTCTTAGAAAATATCTGAGTTACATTTTCAAATAAGTAACGTCAGTTACTTTTTTCCCCATTTATTGATTGACAAGTCTCCTGTCAGGAAATTGGGAGTAAACATGATGTTACTTTATTCTTGACTAAATGTGAACATGCATTATTTTCTCTTACTCACAAAAAACAGATTCAGTATTCCTCAAAATGAGTACAAACAGTGAAATGCAATGACGCAACCCTGAAATAATTAAATATGTTAAATAAAACAAATATCCTTTATGTATTTAATACCATTTTATTAACCAGTGTCTCTGCTGCTGACCTTTGATGATGCAATTCAACCATACTAATAAGCAAAAATTACTTTAGATAAACTAACATTTGTGCTTCATTTTTTTATAGCTGAAGAGTGATCTCCTGCATAAATGAACTTTTCTTTCAGCCTGAGGTGAATTCATTTCTCTTATTAACTATTAATAAGCAGCAAATTAGGAATTTATTGAGGGAAAAATCGTAGTGTCACACACACACACAGGAGGATACGAGAGGTGAGTGACGATAACACAACGTTTATTTGCAGTAGTAGGATCACAACAAAGTAGAGACACATGAAAAGGATGGCTTAGCTGACAGTCCTGGTAACGTGAAGCTTGTGCACAGTTCTTATGATCACCCACAATCCGGAGAACAAGGGAACAGTTCCAACTGGAGAAGAACATCAAGGGGAAAACGAGCTCGGTGCGATCAGTAGATCCGACAAACACACACTGAACAAACAGTCCTTATAAAGGGTGTGGTTAATTGAGTCCAGGTGCACGTGATTAGAACTCCGGTGAAGACGAACGTGTGGGTGGGGCTTCGGGTGACGTGGGTGGTGGTGGCTGTGGTGAATGCCTGACATGTAGTTACTAGTGAATAAGTGTTCCCTATTTTAAAGTGTTACCGTTCATTTTTGTTTGAAAGTGCAGAGGATAAGTTCAAACACGTTTTCATCATGAGATCAGGTAGGTATAAAAATATATCAATACACTTATAATGTAAATAGATTTATTGTTTTCACACTGAAGATCTCTTCTTTGTTCTTACTAAATATTTAATATTTTAAGTATTTGCTTAATGCCATTTTTAGTACACTGAAAATGAATAAAAATACAATAAATAATAAATTAATATACAGTTGTGGTCAAAATGATTCATACCCTTGTTAAATATGATCAAAGAAGGCTGTGAAAATAAATCAGCATTGTTTATCCATTTGATCTGTCAAATAATAATGATAATAATAAATACTATTATTATTATTAAATATTCTCATTCATATTTGCATTTTTAGCACACCAGGGTGACTAGGATCATTAAATTATCCAGCCATGGATTCCTGTTTCACAGGAATATAAATATGAGGGGAGATAAAGGCCAAATTCCCTCAATTATCCATCATAATGAGTAAAACCAAGGAATATAGTTTTGATGTGCAAAACATGATTGTTGAACTTCACAAATTATAAATTGTATGTAAGAAAAGAGCTAAAGCATTGAGCTAAGGCAATAATTAAAAATTCCCAGTCAACAGAAAATGTTACAAATATGCCTGGAAGAGGATGGGATGTGTGTTTATATTGTCTTAATGCGGTGTGAGGAGGATAGTTTGAGTGACCAAAGAATCACAGCTGGAGAATTGCCTCAAACAAATTTATCAAACAGCACCTGTATCACCACATGTTGTCTGAGAGGGTTTTAAGAATCATAATCATAAAAAATAAAACACTTTCACTCAGAAACAAACTCTAGCTTAATTTGTTAAACGTGACTGGACCTTCAAACAGGACTGGCTTCTATGGTCAGATGAAAGTAAAAAACAGAGCTTTATGGCAGCCAACACTTACGAAGTGTTTGGTGCACACAGGGATAAAAAATACCCCATGTGTACAATGAAATATATTTTTAATATTGTGGGCCTATTTTCCACCGGAGGTCCTGGATATCTTGTTCAGATACGTGGCTTCTATCAAATCAGATAGAAGCCACATGGATCATGGATTCTATCAAATACCAGCAGATAAAAAAAATCAAAACCTGACTGCCTCTGTTAGAAATCTTACAATAGGCTGTGGTTGGATCTTCCAAAGGACAATAATCCAAAAACAAACATCAAAATCAACTCAAAAATGTGTCACTGAGCACAAAACCAAGCTTCTGCCTTGGCCATATAGTTCATTGACCTGAACCCATAGAGAAAATGAGTGAGGTGAACTGAAGTGAAGAAGCACCAACATGGACCTGGAAATCTGAAGGGTCTGGAGTGATTTTGGATAAAGGAATGGTCTCTGATCTCTTGTCAGATGTTCTCCAAAATTTTCAAGTATTATGGGTGAAGACTCTGTGGAAGCTGTGGAAAAATCTTGGCAAAAGGAGGTTGCAAAAAGTATTGAATAAAAGGGTATGTTTAACTGTGGCCAATGTGTGTTAGAGAAAAACATATATTTCATAATTAGAATTCCCCTCCATTTTAAATTCTTATTTTCCAATGAAAGCTTAGATTTGTACATTTTTAATATCAAAAATCAAAAGGATTTATTTTCATAGCCTTCAGTGATTATATTTACCAAGGGTATGAAAACTTTTGAGCACAACTGTATATATTTTTAAGACTGGTAGTTAGTTATAGACATCCCTGGTGGATCTTTGTCCCATCAGTCTACTGGGGCCATTCTAACCTGACAGATTACGTCCTGTCGTGATTCACAAATCACTACAGATTGTACTCAAAGTGAAGGAAACCAAGCAGAGAGCTAACAAGTTCAGCATGCCTCTGCCAGCAACACAATCACTTAACATAATGGCTGCAACTAGATGCACAGCATGACCCAGACAGCCTTGATTGGAACTTCCACAGCCTAAGTTCATGAGCATTCACACAGTAGATGTTATTCACAAAACATACATTTGTACCAGCTGGATTCTCATCATGACCAAAAAAGACCTGAGGCTAATCATCAAAATGTATCTAGAGTGAGACATGTGCCCTTGGTTGAAGTGAATTGTGACTGTAAGCAAAAGAAAAATAGTAAATGCAAATTATTAAATATTGACTAGGAAATGAAAAAAAAAATGTCCATATAGTTTTTATTAATTTTTGTTTTAGTTGTTAGTTTTTAGTTATTATATAATTATATAGAACTGAGAAATGTTGCAACTAGCTATTTTTTCATATTTTATTTATTTCAGTTAATGTTTATTTTATTAAGTTAATGAACATGTTTTATTATGCTTTAATTAGCTTTAATTATTAGAACTTAATTAACACTATATGGTTGCAGCATTAAATATGGCAGTGCAAAACTTGGCAACACACAAACAAGCATGTTCTTAGGTGAAGGTTGCCTCATTCAGACATTGTGTGCTTTAAAAAGTTTTGAATTCAAAGGCATCTGCATAACTGAACAAAGACACACTTGTTAATAACGAATCTTTTATTATTAGAAAAGTCAAAGTTACATGGAAAAACACTCTTTTTTGTTATCTGCAGCTGTAGTGTTTCCCACAAAAAAAACGTTGCCAGGGTGACGGCCAAGGCTAATCATATGCATCAGCACTAAAACTGCCTCTAAAAGCATCATTTAATTTTCTCCACATGGCCCCCATCTCCCAGGACATTTAACAGTATCTCACTGATAAGCCCAAGCAAATCTGCAGTCAGTTTTGCATAAGTCTATTTCTGTTGTGTACCCAAGCAGGGTCGCTTTTAAGCTCCTTGCATTGCTGTCAGCTGGAGAGACATTTGACTTTGAAGTCAACATCAGTTTGGCTCACAATTATTGCATGCCATCAGATTAATTCAAAACAGACGTGAGTCATTTACAATGTCAATAACATTATTAACAAAATGGAATTTGATAACATAGGTGACGTTTCCATAGATTTTCACTTCACACACAAAACAGTGTTGGCTTCCTCTCCCTTTCACTTTCTTTCACAAAGTCCCAACATGCTTGCACAATTCCTCTTCCTTTCCCTCTTAGCACTGTACCATAACCTTAAGAAATCATTTGCAATTTAATTTCTAGATTTCTAGCTCCTGTTTTTATTGCCATACATTCAAGCCCATGGTAATTGTGCGTGTTTCTGATACACAAAACAGCATCCAGCAGCAGCGCTGAAGATTAAATACTTACCTCTATTCATTTTTTCCCCTTGCCTACCGGCATTAAAAATGCATCTTTTTTTTTTTGTTGTTAAAAGCATATTACGCAAGACTCTAAATATACAGTTCAGGAACTGCTTGTTCTCTGTCTTCAGCTGTCCGCTGTGGCAACTACAGTTTTCTTCGCCTTTCAACAGGGACTGGAGAAGCTTTTAGTGGCTCAAATGACCCATCTGCTCCCTACAGCCATCAGCACTGTTGGTCAAAAAGCATTTAACTCTGCCTGGTCCTTCATGCAGAATAGAAGATAAGTGAAATGATAATATCTGTGAATGAAGGGAATATGAGCACATGCTTCTGAAATCTGATTTTCTTTATATGTGACGCACATTTCAGATTGTTGAAAGTCACTTGAAAGCACTTAGTAACAAAGAGCAACTGCTGGATTTGCCCAAATTAATTCTTGGAACTATACACAGGAGGCACAGAAGTAGCTGGATACCCTCGTGAAACAACAACAAAAAAAAAACATCTGAAGACAAAAACCACCGAAATCTGTCCGGCTTGTTTTTCACTGGTCCTCCAGCCTCCAGCCTTCTCATAGCTGGTTTTAAATGTGTTTTGACCACTTCTTTAGCTGGTCAGGATGGGAGACCAGCTGATGAACCAGCTAAAACCAGTTCAACACCATCTTGGCTAAGCTGGTTTACCAGCTTTGCCAGTTTAAACCAGCTTTAACAAGAGTTTTACTTTGAAGGGACCATGAACTGAGAAATCAACCTGTAAGAGGTTGACCTGTAAGAGGTCATTGTATTATAAAAACATCCTGTAAGTTTCAGAACTCAAAACGTTCTTGTTAGTCTAAAACAACATATAATGAAGCCAGTCTGCCGAAAAGGCAGATTGTTGAAGCCCCGCCCACTGGTTCATGAATGTAGTGTAAATAACGAGAGAGGCAAACGCAGAAGTCAAACAATAAAGATGGCTCCGAATACATCAAGATGCTGTTCAGTGCCCAGTTGTGGAAAAACACAGTCTTTAGATGAAGATAAACTTTATTTTTGATGAAGTTCCAGTTTGCCTCAGTGATGACGTATTGTCAAGTATGGTGACCCATACTCGAAATTGGGAAGTGAACACACACACACACACACACACACACACTGTGAATACACACCCAGAGCAGTGGGCAGCCATTGTTCCAGCGCCCAGGGAGCAATTGGGGGCTCAGTGCCTTGCTCAAGGGCACTTCAGTCATGGTCTTGAAGGTGGAAAGAGCGCTGTTCATTCACAATCCCCACCTTCAATTCACCTTTGGGTCACAAGCCCGACTCTCTAACCATTAGGCCATGACTGCCCATGACTAACTGTCAAATAAATACTATCCAGCATAAGGCAAAGTTTAAATAACAGTCTCATGTGTGCAAAGCATGCAGATCAGTTGAGGAAAAGCTGCAAGGTTTTAAAAGAGTGCTAAGGGAATTAATCAAATGAATATATGAATTATATTAATGTACCTTAATTATATGAATGTACCTCTGAAGTTTCTGACTGTCTTCATTCGATGACATTTTATTTTTATCTTCTCTCCACGTAATAAGTCGTGTTCTTAATTGCAATGCTGTTTACGGGAAACAGCTGTAATTCAGCTTTTCCGTAAGAGCCACCTGATGTCACAGAGTGGATTTACAGAGACTTACACCTACATTTAGCCTGTGTGCAGTTTTTGTCTGTCCAAAAAAACAGACTGAATTTGCATGGCCTGCTGTAAATTTTGACCAGTTGATGAAAAACAAGCTTATGTGGATTCTCACAATTTGGAAAAGGTATTAAGAATTATTTATGGAGCAGATAAAATACATAAAATCGTTTATTAATCAGTTATCATTTTGACATAACCCTTTTCTTTATTTAAAGGTGAGGTTACCAATTTATGAAACTTTTTGGAACTTTTATTTGAACATTTCGTACATGTTATTAGATAAACTGTTGTCAATCATGTCATTTAATCCGGACATAATTGGTAATGTTGTTTTAGTATTTATGCAAAAAAAAAGAAGTCTTTTTATTTGTTGTTTCTTGATCTTAAAGGCAAAAACTGGTGAAATAATTTATGATTTAGTACTTTTTTGAACATTTCCAGCGTATTATAACAATACCGTGATAATACTGATAACCGTGATCATTTCGGTCACTAAAATCGTAATAAGAAACTTGATTTCATTCTAGTGCACCTCAGAGAGACTGGATTTTCCTATAGTTGAACCTTTAGGTTTTTGAAGGTTGTGACTATTCTTAGACTGAGATTGCTGGATTTTTGAATTCACTGTTTGATCTCTTGGTTTTGTCAAATGACCACAACAGAGACATAAGACATATTTCTTATTTAATTTTTCCATCAACCATTACTCCCATTGATTACTGTCCTTCTCAAAGACTGAATAAAGCCCCTAAAAGTTATTTTTATTTTTCCTGTGCTGCTTCCTTACAACCCACAGTTCACATATGATTCTTTTAATGTAAAAATCTTGATAACATTCTAAGTGGACCTCAGAGAGAACAGTACAAAATAATTAAAAAAGGCAGTTCATGATCCCTTTAATCACTACTGTCTTGTTGTGTGAGTGCAAAATAAAAGAGAAATAACATAACAGTTACCGTACAGTGTTTGGCAGTGGTCAAAAAGGTATTAAACATTACATTTTAAACCGATTTCTTCTCATAAACTCATCTCATGTTTGTCAGTAGGTAAAACAGTAGGTAATTCAGATTTTTACGCAGGTGGTGAGAGATAAACGTTAAATTGACGTCAAATACTGATGTCAACACAATTTTCATTCTCAACCACTATACAACGTCTATCGACGTTGGGGTCCAATGTTAACCTGACGTTATATTGACGTCCGGTGCCTGCTGGAACTACTTTTAGTACGTCCAAAACTTTACAATCCCATGACGCCAAAGGAGAGGTTTTGTGAATAGGTGTACGACTGTGCAGACCAATCAGTGTATGACATCAAAATACCATTTTTCATTTTGATTTCAAGATTTCATTATTCATTTTTTTTGCTTTATGCTCCCTAAAAATTTTAGAAATGAATTTTAATTCTGAATTTCAAAACATACTGATCATACAAAATGTGTGTTTGATTAACTATGTATAATTTGCATTAATAGATTATTTTATGCCATTTAGTCAAAGAACTGGCTACATGAGGCATGCACACAGCAGAAATACAAATGAACAAAAGACCAACAGAGCTATAAGTTCCACCTTCATTCAGCAGGTGACAAATAAAGATGAATGAGCACTTTTAACTGTTTCATAACACCTGTTTCAGATCTGTAAGAACTTGGCTGTCACTGTTGTGCATTTGCCATGGTTACTGCCAAAAAGTCATTATGGGGACACAACATGGTGCCATGCTTGACTGATTGATATGAGAGTAAAGCATTCAGTCACAGCAGGGCAGGGTTTTAAGGGGTCTCTCTGTGCTGTCTGTCTTTTTCCTCCCTTCCTCTTTTTTAGAGCAGATCTGCCTCCAGCTACATCGCCTGCTGCCCTTGCCGTCCTATTAGATGAAAGGCAGCAGTAATTGCCTGTCATCACATGCCCTGCCCTTGACCAAATGTGACCAAAAAATAAAACGCTCTCCTAGTTTAATCCCAGGGATCCATATTTTAGAATGAAACGAGTGAACTAGTGCTTCCTATTTGTTATTGTTATTTTGTCAAATTACTGATGCAAGCCCCAACAAAAATTCAGTTTTTTCAAGTTTTTTCAAGTTTTTTCAGCAGGCAGCGCAAACAGCGAGTGAAATGACATGTACCTTTGTAACTGAATTCACCTTCAGTAGTTCAAAAGTGAAGATGATATAAAAATGATTTCTCTTATTTCAGTTTGAAGGAGTCAATTGCCTAAAAATGAATATTCTGTCATCATTTACTAAAACTGTTTTTCTAAAGCTGTATTCATTTCTTTATTCTGCATAACACAGAAGGAGATCTAGTTGATATGAATGGACATGAAACACTGATGTTATGGTGTAATATTACCCTGTTTCAATCATTTACTTATGTGTTGAGCATGGGTGATCAAATATATACCTTCAATGCAATGTAAGTAAACCATTATAAGGTCAAATTACCTATATGGGCTAGCTAACTTAGTGTTACATGTGAAATCATACTACCTGTTTGTCTGTGCAAAAGAAATCTGGGGAGGGCTAGGGAAACCTGTTTGAAAACAGTCATTAATTTTACAATTCCCTGTGGTGCCATTTGTAGAGCAGAAGCGACACAGCTCACCTTTAAACTCACCAGTGGTTTTGTTATGTAGCATGTGATGAATCGCAGTGTCAGGTTTTATAGTCGCAGGAGGGTTATGTGACATAAGATAAAGCATGAAAATGCACTAATATCAGCCATGAATTGAAATATGTGTATGACCTTCGCATCATTAAAAGGCTTGAATGTGCAGTCTCTTCATTAAGCAAATGAGTGATTGTATGCTAATGACCGAGCAAAATCCAATTTAATGGGGATCCGTCTCAATTTAATTGAGCTTGGAAAGACCCGGAGAGCAGCTGCGCTGTCATGTGTAATCCTATGTTCTTGTCACAGAGAGAAACACAAATGCACAAATAATCTCACTCTCTTTATCTCCCTCTCCTCCTCTCTCTTTCTCTCACACACACATATACTTCTATCTAAATGAGGCCATTGAACTGTTTTTATAGAAAGCTAATTAGAATCACTACAGAGTCACTCAAACCCTTTGCATTTCAAAATAAAAATGAATACAAAGAAATATAATTTGAAAATACATATTTTATTTATGAATTTATTTTCCACTTGAAGATGTCCTCAAACAATCCAGGCTTATTTGAAATATGTGCCTGTGGCCAAATTTCTGGGAAAGAATATTAAGTTGCTTCTTGCACGTTATACAAAACTTTCAGTTTTCAAGTAAAAAGTCCAATAAGTGACACTTAAAGTGCATCTGTTTTATCAAAAAAAAAAAAAAACACTTTTTGCAAAATAGTTTTGCATTGCAAGTGCAATGCTGTACCAGGTGAGCTACTGAGAAAGTTTACTACATCAGAAAGCCAGACAAATGGAGCTAGTTAAGTGAAAATATATTAGTTTTCAAATCATGCACTATGGTAAATGTGTTTGAGGTTTTAACATAGGTGCAAGGAACCATGCAAAAATGAGTCTTTATTAATCAATAATCTACCCATCTGAAATATAGCTGCAAGCAGCGATTACCGGGCTCAAGCGCTTAAGGCATTTAAGCATATTACACATATTATTTAGCAACGCTGTGCCCACCTAAATCAATTATTAAAAAAGGATTTTTGGCAAATCTTGGTCATTTACCATAGAAATACAGTGTTTTTAACTCATTTTTAACTGTTATAGTGCCAGCTGTGGTCTTATCTCCTTAAAACTTTGCATGTGTCGCATGTGCTCACCAGGTTTTGTGAAGTTGAGGTTTTCCTTTAGGCTTTATAGGATTTTGGGTAAATTTGGACAGGCCCCTTTTCTAAACAACCCCGTTATAACCTCCCAAAGGGTACATTTCAACATTTTTTTGATAATTATTGACCCAGAGAGTCCAGAGAATTGTACTGCAGTGTTTTTTTTTGTTTTTTTTTCGAGATTGAGTGTAGGTTTTATAAATAATGTCAAACATTTAAAGAACAATTTGATTGACTGCAGTGCTTCTAGAGGCAAAGTTGTCCGGAATGAGGAGTTCTAGCGTATTATATGAATATCGAGCGTATGTGCGAAAAACCATGTGATGTACAATTGTTTACACCCTTGAAAAATGCAATATCGCAGTGAACAATTTCTTTCACATTTCTCTCAGACCTCTGAGGCAATGAGTCAAACAGGCCCACCAAGTTTCGTTCCAATCGGCCTCTGTTAACCTTGTCTAGTAGATACTCAAACTTCGTCGGCCAATGGCGGCCATGTTTTTTGAGATACGCAAATGTCCTTGTAGACACTTGTGGTACTTCGGACCAAGACCATGTGCACCAATTTTATATTGATAGGACAAATGGTTGCACAGTTATAGTCATTTTTATGGTTTTCCAAGCTCTGCAGTTTTTTTCCTATGACCTCAGATTGAGCTCTTACATATCTCATTCCATCCAAGAGTTATAGGCATACAAAGTGTCCCTGCCCCTTTTGAACATTTTGGCACCCTTTTGCGATAATGAATCTAAAGTTCAACTTTTTTTTGATAATTATTGACATTCACTGTCCAGAGAATCTTTCTGCAGTGGTTTGGCTCCGATCACGTGAAAAATCTAGGACTAGTTCGCAACAGAAGTTTAAAAAAAAATGTGAAATACAAAAAAATGTAGCCAGGCTCATGATCAAATCTGGTCAAAATGACTCACAGTTTACGAGTTATGAACAATTTTGTACTTTTGATCCCTGTAGTGCCCCCGTCAGGCTGTTTGGGATGAGCCTTGGTCACGTTGTAGGCAGTGTGAGTACTACCATTGCTCCAAGTTTCAAGTCTGTGCGACTTATGATTTAGTCTGCACAATCATTTTTACATGGAGATCATTGATCCACAACCATTCAAACAATTACAACAGGGTTTCAGCGCTACAAGCCCCTTTTAATGCCACTAGTATCAGCAGGAAACTGCAGTGAACTGTATGTATAGGAGTTTTAAATATTTTGTCTGCTTTAATTAAAGGCACAGTGTGTAACTTCACCTCTAGAGGGCGCATATTCAACAAAAACAAAGAAACAAAGGCGTAGTTTGATGAAGCTCCCTGAGCCAATGCAATCCAACGGGACTCGAGCAGAAATCATATTCATGGATGAGCTAATATATTAAAGCTTTAGTAATATCACTGCAGGGTGGGGCTGAAAGCCGTGGAAGTGAAACGAGGCTGCTGGTGTGATTGCTAATGAGAGACGAGCACAACACACGGCTCGAAAAAAGCAGAGATTTTATAATGCCATGGCCGACCGCTTTCGCCTTTTCCGGTCATGCGCATGTGGGGTAAAGCAGCTCTGTTTTATCATACTAGATATATTTGAGTGTGTTGCAAGCTCTGTTATAATGCTACTCTGTGTATTTATTGCCTATTTAATAAAACGCTTAACACATTAAATTGTATTTGGTGTTTCTATGTTTTCTACGAAATAAAACCTGAAACTGAGGGTGTATGCCATCATTGGCATACGACGCAATGACAAAGGACGGGTCACTAGTTAAAATTGCTTATTTCTCTGGATTTAAATGTTCTTGAAAATGTTTGGGATAATGTAAGTACACAAGTCAACAAAATATATAATACTGTTCTAGTGGTTTTTAGATATTTTAATGAAAAAAAAAATTGTGCCTTCAACTTCTGGTGAAAAAAATTGTCCCGAAAGTACAGCTAAGCAAACACTCACACACATGCACTACAAGAGACAGATAAATAGAGCAAAAAGCCATCTGCCTGACTGTTTAGAAGGGATGCGACTTGGTTGAATCTCAACAAATCTCACAAGATGGAGAATATCATCAAAAGAACATGCAGAGATGAGAGCCCATCTGCTTCGGTCTCACAGCTCCAGAATCGGCCTCTCCTGCCAGCACTCTCTCTTTCTCTCTGCAGCCTTCAGCTGTTCTTCAATGAGCTCGATATACAACAATGTATCACCAGAAAAGATGCTGATAGACTCAACTCACAAAGGTGCTGAACAGGTGAGAGTAAACACTCTGATAGCCAAAGAAAAACCTCAGCATTTTTTTTTCTAAATGTGTTTGCACTGCTGAATGGAGTGTGTAGCTCTTGTGGCGGTGTGCCCAGGGCAGAGGGGAGCAGGTGTAACAATTTTTGAATCAACCATCCTGAATGAAGCTAAATCAGACTGGCTATTCATAACCAACATGAAAATATTGTATCAAGCTATAAAAAGCTTATTCTACCACGAAACGGGTTTAATAATAATATGGAAGTATTACAATCAATGTTAGCCAAAGAAACATACTGTTATTAGAAGCACTTTAGATATATTTTTGAGACTGACGCACAAGCTTTTCTTATCGATTAGCTGAGATGTGCTCACAAAAGACTAAAGAGTATGAAACAAAGGCTTCCACGAATGGTTAAAAGGGTGCTGCAGGGGTTAGCAACGGATGGACATGCTCGTCATTCATTTCTGTGTCGTTTACTTGTATCCAGGCCAATGTCAGCATTGATTTGTCAGAAAAAAAACAAACAAACAGGATGTGCCTCTTTGCGCCACCAGTGCTCACCTGCTGTGAAACTGAGAGCTTTGGGTTCACTTCTTTGTTCACTTTTGTGAAAATGTCCTTTCTACAGCACAATGACCGCTTACATGTCTTCATGCTGCTTCATTGGTCTGTTCTCCTCCCCATGGGTCTCATTTGAGGAAGCTGCCTGCAATTGGAAAGATGTGCACAACAGAACCGTTTGATAGGGCTGAGCTAGCAGGGATCCAGTGGTCCTCTGGGCTTTAATCTGCCAAATAACATCCGGCCCACAATACTTTAACAACCAGCGTGAGTTTAGTTCCTCTTACACTTGCATGTAAAACTGCTGTTTTGAGCTTTGCTGACTTTTAATGACTTAAAGTAAGTACACTCTTAAAAATAAAGGTGCTTTAAAAGGTTCTTCACAGCGATGCCACAGAAGAACCATTTTTAGTTCCACAAAGAACCATGCAGTCAAAGGTTCTATAAAGAACCATCTCTTTCTTACCTTTTTAATAATCAGAAGAACTTTTTGTGAAAGAAAGATTCTTCAGATGTTAAAGGTTCTTTATGGAACCAGTTAGACAAAAAAGGTTCTTCAATTGTTTTGTTTTTTTGGTAATATAGGCTACTAGTTTTTTATGTTAGCCCATTTCCACCACTGATTAAAAAATAAAAAAAAGGTAATTGCGACTTTTTTTCTCACAATTGCAAGTTTACACCTTGCAATTCTGACTTTTTCTCACAGAATTGTAAGATATAAACTCACAATTTCGAGAAATAAAGACTATTTATTTATAATGCAATTGTGAGTTAAGTCAGAATTTCGTAATACTGAGAACATCTGTCTTTTTTCCCCTCAAAATGGTACTTTATAAAGAATTATGAGATATAAACTTGCAAGAAAAAAGTCAGAATTGTGTTTATCTTGCAATACTGAGTTCATTTCTCAGAATTGCAAGTTTTTATCTCACAATTCTGACTTTTTTTCTCACAATTGCAAGTTTACATCTTGCAATTCTGACTTTTTCTCAGAATTGCATGATACATACTCGCAATTCTGACTTTTTTTCACAGAATTGTGAGATATAAACTCACAATTCTGAGAAATTAAGTCACAATTCCAGAGAAATAAAGAGTATTTATAGAATTAATTTATAACATTGCGAGTTATTAAGCCAAAATTGTGAGATACAAACTCGCAATTCTGAGAACATCAGTTTTTTTTGCCCCCCTCAAATTTGGACTTTATAACTCATAATTGGACATTAATGTCTCACAATACAATACAAACTTGCATTTGTGAGAAAAAAGTCAGAATTGCGAGTCTGAATTATTTTTATCTTGCAATTCTGACTTTATAACTTGCAATCGAGAGTTTATATCATGCAATTCTGAGAAAAAAAGGCAGAATTGCAAGTTTATATCTCACAATTTTGACTTTATATCTCAATTCTGTAAATTTGCCATTGCGAGAAAAAAATTCAGAATTGTGAGATAAAACATAGCAATAACCTTTTTTAATTTTTATTCAGTGGCAGAAAAGGGCTTTCATAGTTTTTCATCTGATTTGCATAAGGTTGAGCATTTTTCTGCACTTTCATTCAGCTCCCTTACTATGTTCTCTCTGTGCCAGTGGACACATACGGTTAGAGCAATCAAAACACTTTCAGTTTTCCCCAAGTTACTGACTGAATTAAGGTACATGTGCTAAAACAGATGTCCATGCAGATGTCAAGTTGAGGTTTGTGGAAAATCTAAACAAAAAATTATGAACCATGGAGCTTGTGCCAGTAAACAGAAAGTGCCAGAACAAGGAAAGTTTTATAGCGTATCTGTTCTGAATGGGTATTTTGTGTTTCACAAATGTTTTACATCAAAAATCCCAATTCCATTAATTCGCAGCTCTCTTCTGAAGCGTACTGTGCATGTTCAAAAGTAACTTTTAGCTAAGACGCATTTTGAACAGATTAAGAGAGGAGAGACAGCTCTCTTTCTTTAAAGATGAAGTGTGTAATTTTTGAAATTTTAAAATAGTTTTTCCTGTCATAGCTTAATATGCACAGACAGCTATAAGTAAGCCATCTGTTGGTTGATTTCCTCAAACATTTCTCTGTTCGTTTGAGCATCAGAACAACTAAAAAAAAAAAAAACTGATTGCACCAGTGTGGCAGTCTTTTTCAGCGGCCTTGTATTTTTATGTACATTCATTTATATGGAAAAAGTTAAAAACAGATCAGCTACGAGGTAAATTACAACAATAAAACTTTGATTTGATGCGTCATGGTATTTGCATGAATGGCGGCGGATTGACTTGAAAAAGAAGAAATTGTTGAATAAAGTGATTTTTGTTTTCTTTGCACACAAAATGTATTCTCGTAGCTTCATTAAATTAAGATTGAACCACTGATGTCACATGTACTATTTTAACAATGTCTTTACTACCTTTCTAGGTCTTGAATATGGTAGTTGTGTTGCTGTCAATGCAGGGTCAAAAAGCTCTTGGATTTCATCAAAAGTATCTTAATGTGTCCCAAAGATGAACGAAGGTCTTACAGGTTTGGAACGACGTTTGAGCGTGAGTAATTAATGACAGAATTTCATTTTTGGTAGAACGAAACCTTAAATTATGCAGACTGATGACTTCAACAAAAGCATATACCATTGATTAACAGTATCGTAGGTCTGTCTTTAAAGATTTAAAAGTCAGCACTGTATAGTTTAAGCTTGGAGACAGGATTATCTGTTTGTCAGATAAATAGCAGACAGGAGGAGTGTTCAGGAAACTGATCTGAAAGCAGTATAGCGCTGTTAATGACGCAGAAATTGCACACTCCATTTCTAAAGAATATTAAGAGCTCAAATGAACACTTTAAAAATGATCTCCTTCATGCTGGTATATCAGTCAAAGATTTCATGTCCTAAAATCTTCCTTATTACAAGCTGACATGCAATTTCGCTCTATTAAGTCCTTCATACTGATATATCAATCAAAGCAAGGCAAAAAAAAATAGAGAGAATTTTAAAACCCCCTTGAAAATCCATTTCTTTTTGAGCGCACTCTAAAAATCGAACTCATTTCATCTTGACATGCAGTTTTGTTCGGTTAAAGCTTCAACCCCTCTCCCAGTAACTCTCTCCACGATCACAGCGCCCTGATCCTCCAGAGTCTAACCAGCACAGCGACATCCATCTGGAATCTGTGAAGCGCAAACAGTCTTTGGCCAGTCGACACAACATCAGAATATCTCTGTGGGATTACTGTGATTGTATTCAGAAATGGATCAGACACCAAGTGGAAATTCTGAGGGGTGATAATCTTCAGCTTTTGACAGAGAATTGATTATAAATGAGATTGTCTAACAGGGTGTGAAAAGCCAGATATGAAGAGTTAAATCAGGATACAAGTGAAGGATCACAGTAAAGCAGCACTAACTGATGCAAGGTTTTAGATAGATAGATAGATAATAGATAGATAGATAGATAATAGATAATAGATAATAGATAGATAGATAGATAGATAGACAGATAGTGCACATATTCATATTTAGTTCAGTTCAGGAACCTTACACTCTTAAAAATAAAGGTGCTTCGCGATGCCATAGAAGAACCTTTTTTGTTTAAATGGTTCCATAAAGAATCTTTAACATCTGAAGAATGTTGTAGATGTTTCACAAAAGGTTCTTTGTGGCAGAAGAAGGTTCTTTAGATTATAAAAGGGTACGAAAGAGATGGTTCTTTAAAGAACCTTTGACTGAACGGTTCTTTGTGGAAGCAAAAATGGTTCTTCTATGGCTTAAACCTTTTAAAGGACCTTTATTTTTAAGAGTGTAGAGCTCATTCAGGCCATTTTTTGGGAGAATATGACAAGAAATGTTGCTTGATACAGTGGATAATTTATCAGCTTTCAACAAGTTGATAATTTGATGACGCAGATTTATCTTTGTCATGTGATACCCCAAGGTTCAGCGTTGTTAATTAACATTGCATGCAAATTTAATGTCATTTTAAGTAAACTAATTGTTAAAGTTTTAGGAGAAGGATTAGAGAACCTGAAGGTGAGATGTTGTTGTGTGTGTGTTTGGATAATTCTACATACAAGACAGTGAAAATGCAAGCAAGCAGTTTGATCTTAATTAGACGTGCTTCCACAAATCTGACACACTGCAGAATACGGTGCTTAGACAACAAAACATAATGGAGAATGAATGTGGTTAAAGACTGTGCGGAATGGTGGAATACTTCAGAATCCAGACAAACAACAAAGATGAGAGAAACCCACACAAAAAGCTGACAGGACAAAAAAAAAAAAGATAAAAGCACCTAGTCTTTATCATTCCCTCTGTAATTTAGGACTTCTAAGCATTAATTAGAATTAAACATCTTTCACTTTTATTTTACCTGTTTCCTTTTCTCCAAAGATTTTTAAAATCAATAAAATAAATAAAATAAAGAGTTTAAAATAATTAATATCCTCTGTATTCTCACACACTCCTGTTCTCCTGTTTACTTTTTAAATGATTATCAGAGGGTCAGGGATTTGAGTTTAAAGAGAGCAGTGAGGAAATTTAGTGCCAAGCACTGTGTCATGAGTTTTATCGCACATCCACCTCATTAAACTCACTCAACTGACCTGCAGCTTCAGCTGTCTGGGCTGAAAACACACATCTTCTTTCCTCAAACAGGCTTTCCAAAGCCTAACCAGACCTCCTCTCTTTAGCATCAAGCCCACAACTGCTGACAAACAAGAAACCATATGGAAATTTCAATAAGCGGCCAGGCTTAATGAGCAAGCAGTGTTCACCCAAGTACTCCAACCTTCAAAGTGGATGCTGCTGATTACAGAAGAGAGAGATTTACATCAAATATGACAAATATTCCAACAACACAAGAGTGCTGAGTGAAACACTACAGAGTACAGTATTCATAATGCATCATGAAATATCTTGACTGTAGCTGGATTTTTTTTAGTAAGTATCCACATTACACAATATCTATCTATCTATGTATCAATCTATCTATCGATCTACAGTTCAGGTCAAAAGTTTACACACCTTGCAGAATCTGCAGAATTTTACCAAAATAAGAGGAATCATTCAAAATGCATGTTATTTTTTATTTAGTATAGTTTACATATAGTTCACAAGAGAAAATAATAGTTGAATTTATAAAAATGACCCTGTTCAAAAGTTTACATACACTTGATTCTTAATGTGTTCAGAATCGGAATCAGAATCAGAATCTTTTTTTATTGCCAAGTATGCTTGTGCATACTAGGAATTTGTTTTAGTGTCATTAGCTTCCAGTACACAGAGACAGCAACAACATACAGACAATAAACACAGGATGAGAATAAAATACATATATGTAAATATAAATAAACAAAACTTAGAAAAATAAGATGAGAATAAAATACACATATGTAAATATAAATAGACAAAAAATAGAAAAATAAATTGAGAAATAAATAAATAAGTGGTATGTACAGTTGTGCTATAGAATAGAATAGAACAGAACAGAATAGAATAGGATAGGATAGGACAGAAAGAGGTAGAGATGCAGGGATGTGCTAGGATGGGGGTGGTAACTAATAAATAAAAGTTATTGCACAATGGGGGGAACATTTAACTGTTCATAAGGAGAATTGCCTGGGGGAAAAAACTGTTCTTGTGCCTGGTTGTCCTGGTGTTTGGGGCTCTGTACCGCCGGCCAGATGGTAAAAGTTCAAAGAGATGATGACTTGGATGTGAGGGATCCAGAGTGATTTTCTGAGCTCTTTTCCTCACTCTGGATGAATACAGCTCTTGGATGGTGGGCAGGGGAGCACCAATAATCCTCTCGGCAGTCCGAACTATTCTTTGTAATCGTCTGATGTCTGATTTTGCAGCTGAGCCAAACCAGACAGTTACTGATGTGCAGAGAACAGACTCTATGATGGATGAGTAGAACTGTTTTAGCAGCTCCTGTGGTAGGTTGAACTTCCTTAGCTGGCGAAGGAAGTACAACCTTTGTTGGGCCTTTTTTACAATGCTGTGAGTGACCCACTTCAAGTCCTGGGAGATGACAGATCCCAGGAACTTGAATGCCTTCACTGTAGCCACAGTGCTGTCCATGATACTGAGAGGGGGGAGTGCAGGGGGGTTTCTCCTGAAGTCTATGATCATCTCCACTGTTTTGAGCGTGTTGAGCTCCAGGTTGTTATGACAGCACCATACAGCCAACTCTTTAACCTCCTGTCTGTAGGCAGACTCTTCACCATCCTGAATCAGGCCGATGAGTGTGGTGTTGTCTGCAAACTTCAGAAGCTTGACAGAGGGGTCTTTGGAGGTGCAGTCGCTGGTGTAGAGGGAGAAGAGCAGTGGGGAGAGAACACATCCCTGAGGAGTGCCAGTGTTGGTGGTGCGGCTGCTTGACATTAATGTCCCCATTCTCACCAGCTGTTGCCTATCTGTCAAAAAGCTGGTGATCCATTGACAGATAGAGTTCTTACCTGAATGATCCACAGCTGTTTTTTTGTTTAATGATAGCTGTTCACAAGTCCCTTGTTTGTCCTGAACAGTTAAACTGCCTGCTGTTCTTCATAAAAAAAATCCTTTAGGTCCCATAAATTCTTTGGTTTTTCAGCATTTTTGTGTTTTTTAACCCTTTCCAACAATGACTGTATGATTTTGAGATTCATCTTTTCACACTGAGGACAACTGAGGAGCTCGTATGCAACTATTACAGAAAGTTCAAACACTCACTGATGCTCCAGAACGAAACACAATGCATTAGGAGTGAAAACTTTGGAAGGAATGAATATGTGCACATTTTTCTTATTTTGCTTAAATCTTTTTTTTTTTTCCATTTAACACTAAACTTCAGAGGCTACAGAAGATATTACTGTTTTCCAGAAGACAAAATGACTTAAATTTACCCTGATCTTCAAATTAAAAAAGTTTTCACCCCCCAGCTCTTAATGCATTGTCTTTCCTTGTGGAGCATCGGTGAGTGTTTGAACCTTCTGTAATAGTTGCATATGAGTCCCTCAGTTGTTCTCAGTGTGAAAAGATGGATCTCAAAATCATACAGTCATTGTTGGAAAGGGTTCAAATACACAAAATTGCTGAAAAACCAAAGAATTTGTGGGACCTGAAGGATTTTTTCTGAAGAACAGCAGGCAGTTTAACTATTCAGAACAAACAAGTTACTCATGAACAACTATCACTAAACAAAAAAAACACAGCTGTGGGTCATTCAGGTGACAACACAGAGTTAAGAGTCAAGCATATGTAAACTTCTGAACAGGGTTATTTTTATAAATTCAACTATTATTTTCTCTTGTGAACTATATGTAAACGTCTTTTATGTGAAATATCTTATTCAGGTCAGTGCTAAATAAAACATAACATGCATTTTGTATGATCCCTCTTATTTTGGTAAAATTTTGCAGATTCTGCAAGGTGTAGGTAAACTTTTGAACTCAGCTGTATCTATCTATCTATTACTTGCGTGCTTATAACTTTTGAGCAGGGTGGTGCTGTTTGAAGGGCATTATGGTTAGTCCAATGTTAGCAAAAGTCTTCGTCAAGAGGGGCTTTACTGATGTATTTTATGTTGTAGAATAAAACGTGAACAATCTTACGCTTGTGTTAATAGACCTTATTTCAAGCATTTAATCAAAAACCCAAAACAAATGACTTTGGGCTGATGGAACCGGAAGTGCTAAAATGCTGACTCATTTCTGCGTTTTGGCCTACAAAAACAAATCATCCCTGCAGCACTCTGTATGATCTCAGCCAGTTTTGTTGTGGCCATACTCAAATCTGTTAAAAAATGACAGAAAGACAAAACCATTCAGGTGCCCTCAGGTGTTACATGACAAATACAAAGATTTCCTTCAATATGTAAAAAACATAATGAATGCAAAAATGCCTCCCTATTTGTATGGCATCCTTGCCATCAAATTCACTGATGCACTAAATGCAAATGTTATATTGCTAGAAGGTTTGAGAGCCCAAGACTGGCAACAGAAATATTGAGCTCTGTGTCTCAAATTTAATAACTTTTTATTGCCGTAGAAGAATAAAGAACTAACACACCTAGCATCAGAGTTAATGGTCCCTAAACTCATGAAAGAACATTTGTTCAAAAGGTGGGCATGAGTAATTATAGTTTCTGAACAGAGCATGAACTGTCATCTGTTTACAAAGTCAGTAAACTTTGGAGGCAACCTTAGACAGAACTGACGGAGGAGAGATCGAGAGGCAGACAGTGATCATCCATCACTCACTCCTTCAGTGCTGATTAGGATTCTTCTTGAAATAGTGGGATTAACAGTGACGGCTCAAATAGGCTTGCATCAGCTGTCTCAGGAGCTTTGCAGATGTTCGACAGGATTCAGGAGAGCAAACAGGAGAGACAATTTGTCTCCGTCCCATGGGAAGGTTTACTGATTAGAAGTGGATTTGCTAGTGCTTGGAGAGAATACAACTGTTTTTCTGATGCAAAACAGCAAGACAATTAGTCAGAAACAAATAGTTTTTCAGATTTCTATCAACTCTTTTTTAATACCAATAAACTATGTTGCATTGTTTTTTTCATGCAATACATATGCAATTTTTTTAAATATATGATATATATTTATTAAAATATATTATGTATTATGTGATATATTTTTTCACTAGCTTACAATATTTTATTTACCAGATATTATGCAATTTTAGTACCAACTTGTAAACAGTACTAAGTCATTATTATTCACATCCAATGCATATGCATTTTTTAAAAAGATGATCATTTTTACCATTCAATGATTATCTAATATTTATTATTAATTATTTATTTTGTTTCACAGGTTTATAATATTATTTTTTTTACTGCCATCACTAAAGATAGAAATACATCAACAAATATGGTTCAAAACATGTTGCCGTGGGCCTTATTTCTCCTATTTATTGGAGGGAAACAGTGAAAATCAAGAGTGGAGAGAACTGCTGAGATGCTGAAAAATGGTTGAACTAAAATAACTGCTCGTTATAAAAGCTCACAGAGAATTTGTTCACTGCTTTCTATTGCACTGCTTTCTCTGAAAAAAAAAAAGAAAGAAAAAATCATTTATTGGCCTGTACATTAATAAAATGCTTGGCATTTAAGAACAACAGCGCTGTACAACGCAGATTGAGCTCACATCAGACAATCTATAAAAGCACGCAAACCAAATCACCAAAACAAGCACTTAGCACATCTGTCAAAAAAACATAATCCAGCCACAATGGCCTTCCACTTATCAGCACAAAGCCCATCAGTATTCGCCGCCAGCGAGCATGCTGCTCTTTCTCATGATAATAGACTGGGGGTGGAGAGGTGATGAGAGGGAAAACCGGCGGCGTGCCGTATTCCAGGTCAGCGTGGCACACGTCCCTGTGATGTGGAAAACCATCTGCTGAGCCCCCATCTGCACGGTCTACAGCCCCATTTACATGGCACTTCATCAGCAGAGTTGTGTTTGCCAGCCCAGCCCTTCCCACACGGTTTCCCCACTGCACTCGGCCATTCAAACCCAAATGAGTCTGCCATATTCAACTCCCTCGACAGTTTGACGACGGCCGCTGGGTTTTGTTACCATTTCATTTCCATATATTGAATGGGGGAGAAAATTGCTCAGTTTTGGATAGGAGATGAAATGAGAGGGCGAGAAAGAAAGAGAGAGCCAGGAAGTACCTGTGAAATATAGGCTACTCTACATTTGCATGCTTTATGGCTGGCTCTACCTTTAACGGTTTAATGTGCAGCTTCGAGGCAAAGCGTTTCTGCGAATACATGTATCACACTCAGCATAGGGAAAACCTGGGCAACAGACAGTGAAATCATAGAAACAGTCAGTCCAATTACACCTTGTGTTCTGTTCTCACCATACAAAAATGTCTTAAAGTAGAATAATTTTTAAAAATAATAATAATAATGAAATAAAATTCCAATAATATAATTAATTCTGTTGGTTCATGGATGTGAGATGAACACAATGAAACTGGCACACATTCAGACAAGTTTGATCTATGTGAAGACGCTGATGAAGGTATGTGATTTACAAATTACAATATGTAACTCTTAACTTTTGTGTTTGAATTTAGCTGAAAAGTAACAAAAAAAAGGTAATATGGAAGGCTTCATTGTGACAAATCACCTCATATAGAGGGGACACAAAAGGTCAACGTGTGTTCAATGAACTCTTTTTTTTTCCCTGGGCAATAGCCTTCTAAAACATACTGCTCAACCTTTTGGAAAATATACAATCGCAGCAACAATATACAACATTTTAAGAATGACTACACCATAGCCTACTATTTTAGCATTAAGATACTATTATAGTAGTTTTTCGGAAATAGTGCAAATAGCCCACCTTGTTCGTAATGCATTCTTGTTGAAGCATTTGACCTGATGTTCGAATCCACCTTTTTCCATACTCGTTCTTCTCATACAGTATCACATCGGAAAGGCAATTTTTTTCAGTAATTGCGAAGGAAATAACCGAAAAGTTTTAAAAAAGTATCGGGTAGGGTTAGGGTGGATGTAGGGATGGCTTTATTTTCCCAACAAGGCAGCATCCATTTAATAACTTTAATAAAAAATTATCATCTACACTCGATGCATTATTATTGCATACTGTTTTATAATGTACTACAATACTGAGGGGCAGATATTTGCCATTATTTGCAATAAGCAGTAGCGCGAACTCAGGTAAAGTGGGCTGTTTAAGCTTGACTGACACCTCAAAGGAGGAATGTCTCATGGTGAAAGGTGGAAAACTTGTTGACATAAGATTTTTCTTTGTATCTTATAAGGTTGCTCACTAGGGATGGCCGATATGGGCTTAAAAATGTATCATGATAATTTCTGCTATTATTGCGATAATGATATCAATGACGATAATTAAGGGAATCCTGTTTCTTTAGAGAAGAGTATTACCTTTCCTATTTTTACCCAAAATAGAGCATAACTGAGTACACACGTACAATGTAATGACTGTTTAATTCACTGGAAGCCGGACGGCGCCCTTGCGCAGAAACTTCACATATGCTTTATAGCAGAAGTGCTAGTACTGACGACGCTCCAGGAAATCTCTAATCCAGTTATGTTGTAGCTGAATAAAAGGCAGAGATTTAAACGGAGGAAACTTGACAATAAAAATACGATTGCTACAATATATGGTGTGTCTGTGTTCTTCAAGCAATCATCATAAGGATAATGTATATTTATAATGCAATGCTAATCAGCATAGCTTTTATAATACTATAAAATAGTATGATTTCAGCCTCATTCTGTGATATGAAGCCATGTCTGATCACAAAAGGTTATTTCAAACGCTTGAATAAAGTGAGCCGGCCTTTAACTTTCAGTAATTATACCCACATTTATTAAATAAATTGACATTTACTGGTTACTTTATAGTTGACATGTATAATTAACTTTTTTAGAAAACAGAATTTGGACTGCAGTCAGGAATTCAAGTCAGAGATGGATGAAAGGAAAATCTGTGGAGTAAAGAAAGGATGAGAGGAGAAAAATATAGATGCAGAATATAATGCTTTAATATATAGACACAATTAAAAATGTTTAGAGAGCATAGACAGAAAAACATTTTTACATATGGGTACCATTTTAAATGTTTCTCTTATTAATTTTTTTGCCTATTTGTTGTTGCTTGTGTTATAGTCACATCTTTAATATATTGCAGAGCTTATTTTTTAAATCAATACTCTGATATCTAAATATTCTGATATTAAGGTTTCATCAAATTTAATGCCAACACAACATTTCACATTTTCACACATAAATTGAGATGTGAATTTACACTTTATTTATTTTACTCATAACCTGTAGGCTATATATTTCTTGGGTTTGTTAAATATGTTGTTAAATATGTTTGTCTGAGAATATGTGTTAGTAAATCATGGGTTTTTAGTTAAGATGCAGAATTTTTGATAAATAAGGGATGGCCCACTTTACCTGAATAGAAATTTGTCTGGCATACATGACCTCAAAATGTTTATTGGTTTATATTTAGCAAATAACACTTTATATGAACTGTATTCAAACTGAAATACTATAGCTGGACCTTAAAGTTAACAAAAGTAATAAAGAAAAGAAAAGAAAAGAAAAGAAAAGAAAAGAAAAGAAAAGAAAAGAAAAACACCTTGGTATCTAAATTACATGTTTTACCACATAATACTGCTATTGTTTACACAGTGTAAATAGAATGTATCACTATTTACACTTAATGTAAATAGCTATATTCACTTAGTGTAAAAAGCATCACTATTTAGCCATTTATCTCTATTTATTTATTTATTTTAATTTTGTTTTGTTTTTGTATTTTCACCAAGTGAAGACTACACAATGACAGTAAACATTTTACATTACTCTTCATAATGCAATTATGTAGCAAGCAAGAGACAGATTCTAAAACTGCACATGAAAACTTAATGGAAATGTTTGCCCCATATTTGTGATGACAGACTGCCTATGCCTGCCTAGCCCAATATTTATCCTACTTACATCACCCTATTTTGGGTATCTTCAGTTAAGCACTTTGAACAATGGAAATCTGAAGCTACCACTGTACTATTCTCTCATAGACTGAGTGGCTCATTTGTCAAGTGCTTCCCTAAAATGGAGTAAAACGCTGCTAAAATGTGAATATGGACTGATTACAGATTACAATAAAGTACTTTTGTCAGGAAAAAAAAAAACATTCACATGAATATGAATTATTCATATTTTCATGAATAATGAATAACCACTTCATATAAATGAGTTACACTGTAAGTGAGTATAATAACCAAAATAACTTTTGAAAATAATTTGTGCCATTTGGCCTTGAATGGCAATGCATATTTATGACTATTTATAACTATTTAGCTATCTAAAAAAATGTTTTGGAAGTAATTGTGTTTTTTATATATATTTTTTTTTTATTTCATTTTTACATGTATTTTTAAGGCATGATGTAAATGGATTCTACAAGTTTGAAATGGATTATTAAAACCTATTTTAAAAAAGCATCAGTATTTACGTATTTTCTTTCATAGCTGTCCATAATGATTCAAGGTCAGAGAACTTCAGGCTTGAATGAACAGAGAGGCAGACAGGACAGGACACTTCAAAACTATTACCTTAATTAGATTCATAGTCTCATATGACCACTGAAGTCATTTACAAGAAGATCCCTGTGACTCACACTATTATGAATGTATTCCTACCCAGGAGGGCTAATAACACACACAGAGCAATAAACATCTGTGCTGCTGTCAAATCATAAGGTATAAATGATTGCCGGCCATCAAACGCACACAGGCCTCATACAATTCATATCAAGCACATTTGAATATCAATTTCAGCCTTTCTTTCACAGCAGCATCCACACATACAATTTCAATAGCATTCCTCTTCATTTGCATTGTGAATTTGACCCTGTCTCTTCAGTACTGATGTTCCTTGAAAAAAGTACTGTTTGTGCACGGTTAGTATAATGAATGTCTGAATAGACTGTGGACTGTGGAGTCAGGGCCATGTTGAAGAAAAACAACAACCTCCAAAAAACAATCTTTGAGGAGAAGGGAAAAGCAATGAATATTTTACAGGGCGAGTGCAACGGAGGGCTCAGCGGGGTGACTCAGAGACATTTATGGAGCTTATCAAACCCAGATCTCCCACTGAGTTCTGCACATGGACCACAGACTGTGGCAGCTGTTTATCGGGTGAACTATTGGTGAGTTCCCGATCCAGTAGTGGCTTGATTTACCTCAATCAGAGGGATATTATTCCTGCGACGAAGAAGAAAAAAATAAGATTGTCCTTCTGAAAATAAGAACGTTCAACGGCGGGGTTTCCGCTCATGAAATTACAGACGTCATTCGGCGCATGCGTCTGCTCGTGTGGTTTCATCGAGCTGACTCAGTCTTGGTGTGGGCTTATGTATTAAAATATTCATATTTTCAAAGAAATATGTCAACGCTGAAAAGGACACACGCAAAACGAAGCTGGGAAGTCAAGAGGTTGAACCTGACGTTCTGACTTTTTTCCCATTCTTTCTGCAGCACAAATTTATAATGGGGGCAATAAATGTCAAATCATAATTAAGAGCGCCTTTGTGTTTTCTCTGTCTAATTAAAGGAATAGTTCACCTCAGAAAGTAAATTCTGTCAGTATTTACTCAACTTCATGTCATTTCATACCTGTATGACTTTCTATCCTCCATGGAACACAAAAGGAAAAGTTTTGAAGAATGTCCAGCAGCATAAACATTCTTAGAAACATCTCCTTTTGTGTTCGACAGAAAAAAGGGTGTTTTAAATGAGGTAAAGTCATTAAATAAAGATGTTTGGGGTGACCTGTGCCTTTATTGTGATTCTGTTTTGATCTAATTATTTGTTTATAAAGTAAAAGATAGTCACACACAAGAGCAGAGCACAGTAGCATTAAAGTGCTGTCTTAAAAATGCGGTGTAAGAAACAGTGTGCTATACAAACATGACAGCACACCAAGAAGAAATCAATCAGTATCTACCGCAGGTGATGTCTGTATCCTGACAGCCCCTGAGGAATGACTGAAGAACATCACACGCTCTGTTTTTGATCTAGCAGCCTGCAGTGCAATATGATTGTTGCTTGTCCAGTCTTCACAAACCTATGTTGCAGTTTCTGATGGTCATTTGGTAGTGTATTATTCAAATCTGATTATAATAAGACATGTATCACTCATACTTATGATTAGCGATTGAGGAAAACTCTTAATCTTAACGCTTGTGCGTCAATAAAAAAAAGTTACACATAGGTCCATAGTGGACAAAATGTCCATATGTCAATTTCTGTAACAGTCAAAAAACTGCTATATAAATTTGAAGCTTAGAAGCACAGACTTAAGTTTGGTCTCATTTTAAAGAAGACTCATGGCAGATTATTGCTGAAGTAGAAAAAGTTAAAAAAGTGAAACCAAAAACAGTTATAGAGTTTTATGTTCATGAAAATGCTTTATGAACAATATTTTATATAAAATATGTGAAATATGTTAAACTCTAAACCTGCTAGAAAATCAAAGCCAAAAATCTAAACAAGCTGTGTTGCAAATTTGAGGTTGATATCTTAAAAAATGAGCTTTCAGAAAGATTTTGTTTGTTTGTACCAAATTTTCCTCATTAGATGCCAGCAAAACTCCGCTGGTGCACACAGTGGTTGGATTTGTGATTTGCAGTACAGTTTTTCTCTCTCAAATATTACAAGAGCACACACACAATTTTTTTTTATGACATGCATACAAACCACAATCTGACACCCATACCAACACACCCACGCAATAATAGCTGCACTATTTATCCAATTGGCTGTATAATATGCAGAAGAAGAAAACAGGAATAAAGTGAGTATTTGCTTTATTGGCCAAACCTGAAAAAATAGCACCATCTGGTAAAAAATTTAACTTTGAAGCCTTGCTAACAGAATGAAAGTCTATTTTAAAAAATGGCATAATTTTACAGTTAAATGGCACTGCGATTAAAAATAGCGGTTTAATGGGTCTCAATGGGGACATTTTTGTCCTGAGAGGAACCATTTTTTTACCTAGTGCAAAATAGATTTATTAAAGGAAATGGTGGTGAATTAGTACAATTCCAATAAAAATACACACCTCTGCCAAAATTTATGCAGCTGGTAATAACACAGGCAAAATGATAAAAAAAACAAAACTGAAAAGGACAAAAATGTCCAAAAGGTCACATAAAGTTAAAGTTATGGTCGAATTACCAAAATTTCACAGGCAAAAAGGTCCACTGTCTATTGTCAGTAGTGTTAGTGTAAGTCACTTTTAAACCTATCCTATCAACTTTCTTTTGGCCAATGCAGTGAAATCACATGACCAGCTCGAACCCTTTGCAAAATCTGTCTGTGAAAATCTTTTTGTCCTCATGTGAAATTCTTCATTGTGTGGATTCACAAAAATGCTCCTAACAATGGTAAATGTGCTTAACGTTATATAGCAAGTTCACTCAAAAATTAAAATTCTGTCATTAATTACTCACCCTTATGTCGTTCCAAACCCGTAAGAAACGTTCATCTTCAGAACACAAATGAAGATATTTTCATGAAATCTGAGAGCTTTCTAACCTTGCATAGACAGCAGCGCAACTACCTTTCAAGGCCCAGAAAGGTAGTAAGAACATCGATAAAACTTGGTCTTGGTCTCGAGTTCAGTCTTAAGACCATTTTATGAAGGTCTTGGTCTTATCTCAGTCTCGCTCACATTTGTCTCACATCTCGTACACATGTGTCATGTCTTGGTCTCAGACTTAGATGACTCAGGATTTTGTTACAAGACCGATCAAGATCACAGCTATGGGGATATCAATAAATTTGCTGGTGCACTGTCTGACTTATTTATAAGCATCATTATTCTGACTGGACGTTAAACTTCCTGCTTTATATGCAATCAATAACTAATTAGATAACTAAATAACAATAATAAATGATTTGATTTATACCAGTTGATCTCAGTTTTTGAGTTCAAGCCCCCCACTATTGTCCACAACAATATTTGAAGGCCCCCTCCACTCACCCAAAATACTTTAGAGCTTAGCATGACTAGACAGATGTATATTCAATAAGCAAATATTAAAAAATATCCTACATTTTTGTTGTTTTTGGATTGTGTAGACAGCTACAAATATCTTGGGACAATCTAAAATTGACCTTAGAAAAGAATTGTGAGAATGTGTGTAAAAAAGGACATCAGTGTCGTTTTGCCTCAGAAAGCTGCCCAGATTTCACATCGATAAAACTCGATAAAAGT
Source organism: Labeo catla (assembly GCA_012976165.1). NCBI lineage: Eukaryota > Metazoa > Chordata > Actinopteri > Cypriniformes > Cyprinidae > Labeo > Labeo catla. Next base: position 2,037,253 of record VONZ01000055.1, on the reverse strand, counting down.
CTTTTCTATAGGGCTTTCATTGAATCAGTGATGTTGTTTCACTTGTGTCATGGTTTGGGAGTTTGTCTTTGAAGAACCAAAATCCTTTGAACCAAATTGTCAAGTGGGCTAGTAAGATTATAGGGGAATCTCAACTCAGCCTAGCAGGTCTTTACTCCAATCAGTTGCAGCGTAAGGCAAAAACTATTAGCAGAGATGTACTTTCTGCATGCTGAATTTCAGCTTCTACGCTCTGGTAGTAGGTTTGTGGCTCCCAGGTGGAGAACTAGAAGATATAGGAATACTTTTGTACCTGTATTTTTATTATTTTAATAAAAATAGCAACAGATGACATTCTTTGCTAGCATTGGCACTTTTCTGGTGAGGTGGGAGTATGTGTGTGAAGACTTTTCTTGGATTTTTATACTTTTATGACTGTAATACTTTTTATAGTGTTTTATAGTATGATGTTTCTATGGAATGTTTTTGGTTATGGACTGCTGCACTTCTTGTCTGCACAACAAATTTACCTTTAAGTACTAATAAAGATACCTTGACCTTGACCCGTTTTGCTGTTTTAGTTCATTTTAATGCTGGGTCCTGGCCCCCTGCTGAGAACCAGTGATTTATACTGTCATGCTGAGTCAGAAATTAATGAGGGAATTAAATGTGGATCTTTCAAATAAATTTGATTAGTGCTGATCTGGTCTCGGTCTTGTCCTGGTCTCGGTCTTGTCCTAGTCTTAACCTCTCAAAGTCTTGGTTTTGTCCTGGTCACAATACACACTGGTCTTGGTCTCGGATTAGGTGGTCTTGAATGCAAAACTTTTGTACACATGTCTGAAGATTTTGTCAGAGAGAATGACTTGCAATTTTTGTCCCGCCTTACCGAGTCCCTATTTTGTCCCTATTTGAACCTGAATATACAGACAATGAACTAAGAGCATGGACGTCCTACATCCAAACGCTGGCTCCTGCGTCAGCAGCACCACACACATGTGTCGTGATACTCTCATAAATGCGCGGCAGAGACTGAAATGGAAGAGAAGGAATTATTCAAGTTCTTATTTTTGTTTTCTTTGTGCACAAAAAGTATTCTCGTAGCTTCATAAAATTAAGGTTGAACTACTGATGTAACATGGACTATTTTAACAATGTCCTTACTAAATTTCTGGGCCTTGAACGTGGTAGTTGCGTTGCTGTCTATACAGGGTCAGAAAGCTCTTGTATGTCATCAAAAATATCTTAATTTGTGTCCTGAAGATGAACAAAGGTCTTTTGGTTTGGGATGAACCACATCTTTAAGTAATAACTTAAGCACATACTACATATCACATCTTGTACTATGAATATCAAAGATACCTCAAACTGTGCAACATGGTAACTTTTTCTATCCTAGCAATGCACTAGTAACCACCTAGGAGCCATATAACGACAAACTAAAAACAGAATACCTTAACAGGCTTAAAAGCAGTGCACTGGCAATCACCAAAAACACCCTAAATGCATCGAGCATCACTCATGTGTTTTCCAAGCACGACATTGAGATTTTATTCCCATCATCCACTGATGGGATTCAAAGACAACAATTTTAGAGAAAGATTTTTTTAAACAGGCTAAGCTGATTTTCTGGCATGGCTAGATGCACTAAAATATCATGACCTTTGCAAATTTCATCAGATTTGACATGTCCTTTGTTTGATCGGAGCTTAGGAAATAATGTTCAATCAAACTGAGAGTCAACATAAATGATCTCTTGTTTCTGTTAAACTATATCTATTAAGTTTGATGCAGTGTGCCATCTGGCTGGTGTCTTAATGGTTTCCATCTGGGCAACTTTTCGTTTGAAATTATTATTCATAATTACCATAAACGCTGTTCCTGAAACACAGCATGTGAATCAAAAAAACCCTTTATTTCAAGGACATTTCAAGTATGACATCTTGATGACTAAGACAAAAGACGTGTTAACATGAAAATTAGATAAGTAACAATACCAAGACCTAAGAAAAACATCATAGTGTTAATGATAATTAAAGTGGACCTAAAATAAACCCTTATATCAAGACACCTGTTTCTTTTTGTTAAACCTGGCAAGAGAACTGAAGGAAAGGATTTGGCAATCATGGCCGTAATTGCCAGGAACATTTATGAGTAATATCACTTATAGTAGCATGAATGTAATTTGCATCCAATGTTAATGATGTGCCCTATTCATGTTCTGTGTTCCAGAATAAGATTAGCCTTGATGAAAATGCATTATGTCAGCACTGCAGAGGGTTCTGAATGGTCTTACATAAGTCTGTGATTTGAAGGGCCAGTCATATTCAGCACTTAGAGTCAGAGACTATTCAATTATCAAAGACCAACACAGCCTTTTCCTCTCCCAAACTACTAGGAATAGTGAACCTAACTAAGTATGGTAAAATCAACATGACAGATTAAAGAAACACCAACATGTCTTCACTGAACCTGCAACCATAGCTCTTTTGGTAGAGGTGCTAACAACATCACTGTCATGTGTTTGATTTCCAAACATAATGAATAAAAAAAATGTATGTCTGTTACTCTACTCTTTTTAAAGAACATGAAAAATGACATATCTAAAGCACTGACCTTATCAGTTACGGTTGACCAGATGCCTGCTTTCGTTCATCTTATGGGGCTGTCATGTGATGAACGAACGACTCGAACCCGAAGACTCGAGAGATGAACTACTCAATTCTTTTTCCGGCTCACACTGCATTGGTTAAGCTTATGGGTCTGTCACGTGATGAACGAACAACTCAAACCCAAAAACTTGTCAGATAAGAGGTGAGGTGAGCTAATCATAGACTACAGACCCAAGTATACAATGAATTAATATTTTCTGTTTCTTATAGCATTATAGCTTTGTCTTGTTTGTAGTGTGATCAACGTCTGTGTAAGCAGTAGATGTGTTAGGGAAGTAACACATAACATTTTAATTATATTTTGCTAAAATGAACGAAATGGCTAAAAAAAGATTCGTTCATTTTGCTGAACGAGACTCAAAAGGTCCGAGTCGGTAAAATGATCCGAACTTCCCATCACTAATTAAAACAGCTCCTTCAAAGTTCTCTTAAGCCCTGTTCAGACGGTAATTGTTTTTCATATGGGCGTTTGTAAAAATACATTTACATGTCACCTCAGTGATAAAACTAAAGGATTCGGATGGCAATTTATTCACAGTGGAGGAGGAGCGAACCTAACACACTGCTGACGTGGCCAGTCACATGCCTGCTGTAAATAAAAAAAAAAATGTATTTATTTAGATTTACAAATCTATTCTTATTATTGTGTAAAATGTATTTTAAAATACGTATTATTATGTAAAACGTATTCCTATTGTTGCATACTATTTATTATTTCATTATTTAAATATCCTGTTTAAAATAAAAAAGACGCGTATGGTTGTATATAATTATACACGATATAGTTATGTATATAACTGTATATAATACACATTTTAAAATTGTATTGCATACCAGGTGCTGCCATAGTAAACACACATTCCGAATGCTTACATGCTTTTCTTCTCTTTCTGCTCCCACTTGCTGTGGTGAAGCAGTTATTAAGTATTGTTATTTTAAATACTTTCCAGCATTTCAGAAATAAATAGGCATGCAAATTACAGAGAAGTACAACATTTACTGCACGGTGTTTGGCAGTGATGAAAAGCGTTTTAAACATTAAATTTTGAATCTATTGGCAATTAAATTACCACACCTTGGTGTTTGTCAAAAAACAGTAGGTAATTCGTCCTGGAATTTTTAAGGTACATCCCCATCAAAAACAAATACCGTCTAAATAGGGTAGAAAGGTCTAAATATTTCACATTTAACTTCATATATTGGTCAGCTGGTTAGTTATAATGTGGCAAAGCAGGTTTAGGTACAGAAGTGTCATTCCTTTGTTCTCCTCAAACCTGCACTCTCTCTCTCTCCTTCGGCTTGCTCCCTTGATCAGGGGTCGCCACAGCGGAGTGATCCACACAGCCGATTTGGCAGATGTTTTACGCCGGATGCCCTTCCTGCTCCTCAAACCTGCACTACTAAATGTTAACCTCTCTATTAGTTTTACCTCAGTTTACCTGAGTCAACTGCTCTTCCACACAGATGATTCTGATCATTTGAGGCTGTATGGTTTAATGTTATCACCATATCTTACTAGCTACATAAATATTTAATAAGAAGAAAATCCTACAAGGTGAATATCTGAAAAATATGTCACTGGAGCAAGTAGCATAAATGCCACCATAGTAGTACTGATTTGAGGTATGATTTAACCTCAGTTCACAATGGCTTACTATAGTGAATTGGAGGTGAGGGAAGAACACAGTTCTGAAATGCAGTTCTCACTCTATTTGGTTCACTTCTATCCAAAAGGTTTTCCACAGTGCATATTTAAAGTCAAGAACTGCGTTCAACAAAAAAAAAAACAAAGGAAATTCTGTTATTAATTACTCAGTCTCATGTCGTTTCAAACCCGTAAGACCATCTTCAGAACACAAATTAAGATAAAATCCGAGAGCTTTCTGACCCTGCATAGACAGCATTACAACTACCACATTCAAGGCCCAGAAACGTAGTAAGAACATTGTTGAAATAGCCTTCTGAACTCTCCTAAACGCATGGCAAAGACTGAAGCGGAAGAGAAGAATAGTTGTTGAATAAAGCCGTTATTTTTGTTCATTTTGTTTGCACAAAAAGTAACATAACAGTTGAAGCACTGATGTTACGTGGACTATTTCATCGATGTCCTTACTACCTTTCTGGGCCTTGAGTGTGTCAGTTGCGTTGCTGTCTATAAAGGGTCAGAAAGGTCTTGGATTTCATTAAAAATATATTCATTTGTGTTCTGAAGATGAACAAATATTGTACAGGTTTGGAACAACATGAGTTTGAGTAATTAATAGGGTTGGGTACCGTTAGAATATTATCAATTCCGATTCCGATTCTGCTTATCGATTCCGATTCTTTTCAATTCCCAGTTTCGATTCCAATGTGAATACAAGATGATATCAAGCATATTTATTCAGTTTCTTTTTTTGCTAAACATTTAGTTGCAGCTGAATACCATGAACAAATCAACAGGCTACATAAAAACAAGATTCACTTAAGAGCTGTTTGCAAAATAGAGCTGCGTGATTCTGGATAAATTGGGTTCTTGTTGTTTTAAATGGATGTTGTGATTTTCTTGTGATTCTAAAGAAAAAAACATTAGACAACTAAACAAAATCACATGTAGGCCTAATTTATAAGTAAATGATTCAGTGACTCACTCAATATTTACTTGGTTCATTACTGGATGAATCAGTGTTTTTGAAAGAATGATCAAAGACCTCTACTGGCATAACATTGTAATCGATAAATCTTTAACATTATTTGGGATGTCATTAACTTTTAAAAAAGGACAATTTAGCCTACTCTATTTTGATCTCTACCGTACATATCAGAGTTTATATCCAGACTATGAATTTTTATCCCAGTACTTCTGTGATTATTTGAATGTTTGTAACAGAAATAATGAACTGTGTGGTTGAAAAGACTGTGAAACTGTTTCATTCATATACATGACAGTGGCTCTCTTTAGGTCAGCGGCAGCACGAACGCAGATTTGAATGTTCAAATCACACTGGTCGTACGCTGCACGAAAGAAAGTTTGAGGAATCAAACAGATGAATCATTGTAATTTAGAAACAGAATCACGTTGGTATTTGAATCGTGTTTGTGATCTTTAACGATCTTATAAATGAAAATGCTTTGTCATATTGGCGGTGACACATCTATTGCAACATGTTTAGCTTATCACAAATATTATAGGCTACTTTGCTTTTTCGACTTCTGATTGCAAGAGTAGCCATACTTTGGAGTGCTAAGCGCTTAGATTAGCAAGCAAGGTCCTGGCAGATCACTAGGTCGGGTCCTCACAGATGAAAAAAACGCATATAGGAATCGATAGGCGGAATCGAAATTTTTATTTCACAAGAAGTATCCGATTCCTGACCTTAAGTATCCGATTCTGGAATCTGGATTTTCGATACCCAACCCTAGTAATTAATGACAGAATTTTCATTTTTAGGTGAACTATCCCTTTAAGGACCGTGTAAGGTGTAACAATGAGCAAAGAGATTAAAGACAAATGTAAAGTATAGCACTGTCTTTATGGGTGAAGCATTTTCCTCTACATACAATATTTCTTTTAATACAATGAGTTTATCTTATCAGACAAAGAGAGAGAAATGTGAAAAGAACAGAAAAGCAAATATCACACAGTAGTTTCAATATTTTCAATAATCTCCACAATGGATTTGGACGGGGACAGTAGGGTGCATTCATCCTGGTCCCATAGACTTCCTGGACTGGAGTGTCCATCCGTGCTAAGTTCATCCTCAGACTCTTCCTCACAAGACTCCAAATAGTGCCCTCCCAACGCATTGATACCTGAGTCCTCGGAGCTGGAGGGCGAAGAGCAGTGGCCCATTTTTGGTCCTTTAACAGTCTCCTCAACAGTCTGCTTGTCTTCAGTGTGCTGTTTCTGTGGTGTCAGAGAGGCGGGATTTATCTGAGGTGGAGTTGAAGGGGCCTCCGTGTGAATTGGGGGCCGCTGAACATAGCACATCTTGCCGTTGATGCGTTTGACAATGTAGTCATCGATAAACAGTTCAGCAATGTTGCAGTATTTGGGAGATTCGGGACAAGGTGGAGGCAGGAAACTGGGGCAGATGCGGAGGAAGCGTTCAGTCAGAGAGATGGACAGATCGATGGTGTCGGTGCAGTCAGATGGAGCCGCCGGCACAGGTGTGCTGGGTAGCTGAGCGACATTGGTCATGGGCTGGTAGACATATTTACCTGTACAGACAGAGGAAAAGAAAATCATCACCTGGATGTGTCAGGAAGCACATACTAATTTGTGCATTAAAATTTTGTTACCTCAACAAGACTGAAGCAAGCAGAGGCTTTGGGAATATTTAGGCAGCTAAGCTTTAAGGAATAGTTTAAGCAAAAATGAATATTTGCTGAAATGTATTCACCCATAGGCAATCAAGTAGAGAAGAGAGAAGAGAAGGAGAAATGTAGCATTACATCACTTGCTCACTAATGGATCCTCTGCAGTGAATGGGTGCCGTCAAAATGAGAAGTCAACCCACTGATAAAAACATCATAATAATGCACTACTAATCAACATGCCTCCAGTCCAGAAACAAATAAAACATGTTTGATCTGTGTTGATATTTCTCTCCTGATTCAGATGAGATGACTCTTTCACTTGAGAAATCAATATTATGGATAGATGACTTGTTTAAAGTAAAAACTTCTTAATGACAGATTTGTTTCCAACAAACACGCAGCTTTTCACTTCATAAGATGTTAAATGATGGACTGGTGTCATGAGGATTACTTGTGGATTATTGTGATGTTTTTATCAGCTGTATGCACTCTTATTCTGATGGGATCCATTCACCCATTCGCAGAGGATCCACTGGTGAGCAAGTCATTTAATGCTTCATTTCTCTAAATCTGATGACGAAATGAACTCATCTACATATTTAGCAAATTTTCACTTTTGGGTGAACTTTTTTTAAAGTATAACACACCCCCCAAAAAAAAAAAAAGGAAATATGCATTGCATTAAAACTCACAGGATGCTTCATTATGTACAGTCTCTTGCAGTGCACTGCAGTATTAGTGGCAGACCTCTGCTCTGAATGTCATCATCATTTACAGATCAATGTTTTGTTTTAATTAAAGCACACATATCAGTATCTCACACAGAGAAAGTTATTCAAAAACCTGTGGCGTGCATCTACATGCCGATGAAAACTACTGGCACACACAAGTTCAGTTCATCTTTGGATTTGCTGTCAGAAAAGAGGGATCAAAAATCTAAAATTGTCCAATGTAATTCATTGAAACATATTTCATTATATATAAAAAAAAAACTGTGCACATTTAGAATAGTAAGAGATAAAAATGAATTATCCAAATAGGTTATGCTGTAATCCACTGAGGTAGAATTGCAGTACAGCAATACTACTTTCATGGAATTAATTAACAGGGCTTATTCTACATGTTGTAGCATTACCAGTCTACTAAGAATGTTACACTTAAAAATAAAGGAACCTTTTTGCTCTAAATGGTTCCATAAAGAACCTTTAACATCTAAAGAACCTTTCTGTTTCACAAAAGGTTCTTTGTGGCGAAAAAAGGTTCCTCAGATTATAAAAAGGTAAGAAAGAGATGGTTCTTTGCAGAACCTTTGACCGAATGGTTCTTTGTGGAACCAAAAATAGTTCTTCTATGGCATCGCTGTGAAGAACCTTTTAAGCACCTTTATTTTTAAGAGTGTAGGCAATGTTTCTTGCTCTTAAAAGAATCATGATTTAATCTTACATTTTTGTTTTCTATCCTTCCTTTGAAACTTTGTACCTTTAATACTTTTATACATAAATGACATCTGTTAGCTATATGGTTGTTAATTACATAATCAAATCAGCATGAAATACAAAAATAGCTGTAAATAACGTAGACGCATCTACTTGAATACTGTTTTACATAACTGGCTGGTCCCTACATCCATACAGCTTTCTGAACTGGTTTCCATTATACATTTCAATAAAAACACTGTTTAAAATATTTGAGTTGGAAATGTTTTTTCACATTTCCAGAGCTGATTTGGAAAACAGTTACCAAATACTACTATATTAGCTACACATTTAACAGCACTCGCAGCAAATACAGTACTAATCTGAGAAAATAAAGAAATATGTGACCCTAGACCACAAAACCAGTCATAAGGGTCATATGAAAGCTGAATGAATAAGCTTTCCATTGATGTATGGTTTGTTAAACAATATTTGGTTGAGATACAACTATTTGAAAATCTGGAATCTGAGGGTGCCAAAAAAATTAAAATAATAAGATAATTGCCTTTAAAGTTGTCCAAATGAAGTTCTCAGCAGTGCATATTACTAATCTAAAATTAAGTTTTGATATATTTTGATATATTGTGGTCCAGGATCACATATGCCACATGTGAGATACTCAGCTATTTTATAAATGGGTGCTTTTTTTGATAACACATTATAAAAATGTGGATTATTTTTGCCCTAAATCCCAGTGGTCATATGTAAATGTGCTCATTGATGTCAATAATACAATATCTAAATTACCCCTCTTTGCAGCTTTTCTTACACATCTGTGACCCTGGACCACAAAACCAGTCTTAAGTCGCTGGGGTTTATTTGTAGCAATAGCCAAAAATACATTGTATGGGTCAAAATTATAGATTTTTCTTTTATGCCAGAAATCATTAGGAAAATTAAGTAAAGATCATGTTCCATAAAGATATTTTGTAAATTTCCTACTGTAAATATGTAAAAACTTAATTTTTGATTAGTAATATGCATTGAAAAGAACTTAATTTGGACAAATGTAAAGGTGATTTTCTCAATATTTAGATTTTTTTGGACCATCAGATTCCATATACTGAAATAGTTGTATCTCGGCCAAATATTGTTCTATCCTAACAAACCATACATCGATGGAAAGCTTATTTATTCAGCTTTCAGATGATGTATAAAGCTCAATTTCGAAAAATGGACACTTATGACTGGTTTTGTGGTCCATGGTCACATATAAGAGCTGAAAAGAAAAATCTTGGTTTCCATGAGAGGTCCCTTTAAATCATATTGTGAATATTACAGTTGGGAATCTGAGAGAACTATATAAAAAAAATGTCATTTTGGGATTCAGGAGTGCGCTCATGCTCTCCCTTGGTTGAAAATTTGTCAAAATGAAGGGGGGTGGGGGCAGACAGAACCATACAGCTCATTTCCGTTCCGTTCCACACATCTGGCAGAATTCAGCCGGGGTGTGATCAGGACATCTATGACAACACTAATCCCCTGTTATCTAAGGCCCAGATCAACATCCACTCACTCGCTCATGGCCTTTGACAGTAAGTCTCTTGTCTCATGTCTCTTTGTCTAAGAGTCTTTCACAAATGCTCAATTTCTTTTTCATTCACAAAAAGCATCCCCTGAATTATACAGGAGTCAGCTCTGCAGAGATAACATACGACAGTAGGCCCATCCATCCCCTACACTTCCCCAGAACAGACTTATAGAGGACACTTCGGAAAGTATAGGACAGCAACTGTCATATAGCTTGTGTTTGGTGCTGCACCACATTTGAACTAACTAAAAGTAGCAACACTACTACCTAAACTACATTTTAAAACAGCATGAGAGCTTCCAGTATTTGGAATAGTGTAATAAAAACGTGTAATAAAACATTATAATAGTAATATAGTATATTATGAAGACATATAATTCCAAGTAACAAATAACTCCCCTATCACATGGATCCACAGAAATGGCTGCATTATGCATGCCAGGCCAGTAAATGGCGATGTCACTTTGTGAAGAAACTCGTGCATACCTTAGGACTTGAACGTGCAATATGCATAAAGTCACTGTTTTCACAATAATGGTATTGCTTTCAAAAACTCGCCAGTTTTTAAAAGTTTCTATTTTTAGGCCCCTCAAAATGAACAGCAAAAACAGGTGGGAGGGGCGGTGCATATACCAGTAGACACGATTAACCGGTACAAATTTGCGCTTTGAAACACGCAGCATTTTTCTATGTGTTGATGTAATTAAAATTGAAAAAGGAAGACAGGGCGGGACATATCAAGCAGTTCCGCCCCTTTTTTAAACAGCCAGTAGCGTTTCGTTTATATCACAGCTAGGACCAGAGCCACTGAGCTCAGTAAAGCCACATTTGACAGCGGATGACAGCCACAATCTCACCCATATCGCTATAAAATATACCATTCTGTGTAGAATTCAAATGCGCCGACTCACATATAATCCGCTCTATGCTATCACGTCTCTGGACTGGACCAGTGGGTTTGTGTGAAACAGTGCGAAACCAGACTTCATTCTCCCCCAATAAAAATGCATATCGTTCCCTATCCCCTATAAAGTGCACTACTGTACATGCCATTCACTGGACAGAAAATAGTAATTCTGTGAACAAGTGACCGATTTCAGATTCAGTTACAACATCTATTTATAGTAGGGGGCAGAGCACTTCGGATTCTAGAGAGTATTTGATAGGACAGAGTTTGATGAGAAGGTGAAGTGCAGGGCGATGTCATCAGAATCATTGATCCATACTGGCGGAAGTTAGAGACTGTAAGTTTTGAATGATTACATCTTGTAAATGCAAATGTTGTCATTGTTTTAAAACACACTAGCTTATAGATAACCTTAAAGGAGAAGTTCACTTCCAGAACAAAAATTTACAGATTTACTCACCCTCTTGTCATCCAAGATGTTCATGTCTTTCTTTCTTTAGTGGATAAGAAATTATGTTTCTTGAGGAAAAATAAGTTTGAACTTCCAAAATGCAGTTTAAATACAGCTTCAAGTGGCTCCGAGGAAGAAGGGTCTTATCTAGCAAAACGATCGGTCATTTTCTAAACAAATTGACAATTTCTATACTTTTTAACTTCAAACGCTCGTCTTATCTAAGTCTGCCTGAACTCTGTTTTTTTTCCGGTTCAATATGGTCAATACAGTTAGGGTATGTCGAAAAACTCCCATCTTGTTTTATTCCCCAACTTCAAAATCGTCCTACATTACTGCAGAAGTACCGACCCAGTATTTACAAAGTGAACATTCAAAGAAGATCAAGCACCCTTCACAAAAAAAAGGTAGAACAGTGATGTAGGACAATTTTGACATTGAAGCAGAAAACGAGATGGGAATTTTTTCGACATACCCTAACTGTATTGACCCGAATTATACAGACTACGCATGTGCATCGCAGAGATGAGACAAGACCAGCATTTGAGGTTAAAAAGTATATACATTTTCAATTTGTTTTGAAAATAACTGATTGTTTCACTAGATAAGACCCTTCTTCCTTGGCTGAGATCGTTTAGAGCCATTTTGAAGCTGCATTTAAACTGCTTTTTGGAAGTTCAAACTTGGGGGCACTATATGGAGAACATACCTGAAACGTTTTCCTCAAGAAACATAATTTCTTATCGACTGAAGAAAGAAAAACATAAACATCTTGCATGACAAGGGGGTGAGTAAATTATCTGTAAATTTTTGTTCTGGAAGTGAACTTCTCCTTTAAGGTTATTACATTCATACTAAAAGCCAAAAACTTTAATTTTGATTTCACTTGTATGGGTCAAATGCCTTTGCAAAGTTTCTTCATAAACACAGTAATTTAGGTCTTAAGAGAAACAGCTGAGAAAGGAAACACGGGTAACAATATATTGGATCCAGGCAGCTCTTAAAGTGACAGCAGTCTAATATTCCTGCTGTCTGTCATTCATGTTAACCAAACAACAAAAGAGAGAAAATCTCTCACTACTCCCAACTAAATCACTTTTGTAACTTTAAAGTTACACAATGAAGAATATGCAGTGTTTTATACATTTGATTACTTTATACAATGTAATATTTATTTATTTGTTCGACTGTAGATTTTTTGTCCCATTGCTTGTAATTAGTTTTTTACTCTTGTTTAGTCAGTTTTTTTATTTTTATTTTTCATTTAAGCTACTATTTATTTTTGTGGTATTGACACAAGAATGATGAAATTTCTATGGTATCAAACATTTTGATCATAAAGACATTATTTAAAGCAAAAATAACTATGTTGTGATATATATTGTTACCGTGAAATAAAATTATTTATATTGTGATATAAGATTTTGGGCATATCACCAACCCCTAGCCAAAACACATAAAAGTTTTCAGTTTTTAGCTAAAAACGGTGTTGTGTAAATAAGTTCACCCAAAAATGAAAATTCTGTCATTAATTACTCATCTTCATGTCGATCGAAATTCGCAAGATCTTCGTTCACCTTTGGAACACAAATTAAAATATTTTTGATGAAAACCGAGAGCATGTGGACTGTCCCAGGAGAGAAGAAATTGTTGAAAAAAGTTGTTATTTTTGTTTTCTTTGTGCACAAAAAGTATTCTCATAGGTTCATAAAATTACGGTTGAACTACTGATGTCACATGGACTATTGTAACAACGTCCTTACTATGCTTCTGTGCCTTGAACATGGTAGGACCCTTCATGTCTGTGGAGGGTTACGAGAGCTCTCGGATTTCATCCAAAATATCTTAATTTGTGTTCCTAAGATGAACGTCTTACGGGTTTGGAACAACATGAGGGTGAGTAATTAATGACTGAATTTTAATTTTTGGGTGAACTATTCCATTAAGGTAACATTTATGTCCAATTTAAGTGTAAATAAGGTACGAAGGTACCTTTTAGAATTTGTACTTTGGAGTACTACCCCAGTGACAAGTTTGTACCTTTTTAAGTGCATAAGCATATAATTGTAGCCCTGAGATTTAACATGATTTCTCTAATAAATTCATGAGTAGAACTTAATAAACATATCTTACCAAGAAATGTAAAGACAACAAAAGTAGTACAAAAGCAAAACAAACTAATTACATTCTAATGAGATTTCAAACATGTCCTGTGAAAAGTGCAAATGAAGCAAACTGCAGTGGTAGCAGCTATCTCAACTCTGCGGAACACAATTATTTCGCTGTACTTTCCTCATGTGCAGTCAACAATAGAGGTTCCACTTGTACAGTTTGGCATTCATTTACAGACTTCTTTGGCTTCTTTGTTTTAGAAATCTGTTGAACAAAGAACCGGATCTCCAAGCCAGAACAGAGCTCACAGAGGAAATCAATGTTTGACAGCTGGAGCTGCAGGCACAGCGCCAGAAACAGGAGGCTTCCTTCTCTACGTTTCACACATGGCCACATAACATCACTAAGCAGCACGTACACGCCTGAAGCGCAGACGCCACTCTCACAGCTTCTCCTATTTCACCACAACCCTGGATTTGCTCAGAGTACGACTGGATACTGTTAAACCCAAATACAGCTGAGCAAAGCTGACAGTATCACGCGTGGTACTGTGGAACAACAATATTAATAAATCATCACAATGTACACCATAACACAGTGATGTCTAGTTGGGGCGCTCACTGCACCCTAAGAAGATGTAAGAGACAATAAAGACTTTTTCTACAATAGAAGCAGAATTGCATTTGAAAGGCTTCAGGGGATTTATAGGGCTCTGTGAAATCGTTTTATTTTTTTTCCCAAATTCCATTTTTTTTCCATTTTAATTGTTCTGGATTCCGTTTTTTCCCATTTTAATTTTTCTCAACTCCTTTTTAATGATTACATTTAATTTTTTTTTAATCAAAGAGCATGTCTAATTAATTAAAGTCATGAAACTTAAACAATTTAACATCAATTTATTAAAGGTGTAACAAAAATGACATGTTTAGGGCCCTATGAAATGTTTTATTTTTTCTCACCATATGTTTTATTGTTATCAAATTCTGTTTTAGCATGTCTAATTATTTGAATGCATCCTTAATTTATTCAAATTTATTTTTAAAACAGCCTTATGAAAGTTTTTTTTAAACTCAAATTCTGTGTTAAATTGAAATTCTGTGTTGTGTATTTAAAATGTTCTGCTTATCAAATGAAGGCATAAAACATTAATTTCATTTATCTTTTAATTATTGAAAATTAAGCACATTTTTTTTTTTTTTTGGCAAACAAAGGGCAATTTACTATTTAAAAAAAATGGAAGAAATGTCGTGTGATTATACCCTAAAAAATCATGTTTGTTTCATTTTAGTAGTTGTAGTAATAGTCGAATATGTATCTGGCACAATGTCTTCGGGTTAAACCGGACTTTTATTTTGACGGGTTGCCGTGTCTATCTTTACATTTCTGTGTGTATATGATATAACGCTAGTTTTCCTAAAATGGAATGGTCAAATGCTCATGAAGTGACTCTCAGCAGATATTGTTCATGTATTTATGTCCTCATTTAGTGAGACGACAGACTCTCATGCGTGCTTCAGTGTGTGTAGTAAACAAAACCGCTCATCTACTCCATTCATTAAAACAGAGACACGCAGAACATGCAGGATTCACATTTAAATAGTATTTTTGCGGCATAATATTTACAGATACATGTCCATATTGCGGTTTAATTTAAATGTAATGACGTACATTTGATTAATTCATTCAAACATTGACAAATTTCTTGACATTCTGCGTTATTCAGTAAATTCCGTTTTTATGACTGGATTCCGTGATTCCGTCCACGTTTTCCGCATCGCGGAAATCATAGGGCCCTAGATTTACTTTAACTTGTTTTGGTGTTGAACACAAGCTTAGTACTCATTCAGTGAGGTCAGTAAGATTTTTTAAAAATGTGTCATATGCTCACCAAGGCTGCATTTATTTAATAAAATATGCAGTAAAGATAGTAATATTCTTAAATATTATTACAATAAACTGTTTTTTATTTAAATATATATTTTAAAATGTAATTTATTTCAGAATGTATTTTTTATTTCCAGTCTTCAGTGTCACATGATCCTTCAGCACTCATTCTAATATGCTGATGTGCATTTCTTATTATTATAAATGTTGAAAACAGTGCTGCTTAATATTCCAAAGTTCAAAACAGCATTTATTTAAAGTGGAAATCTTTTGTAAGAATAAACACTTTTAAGTTGTTTAGTTTAGCAGACTTCTCCACTAAAGCGAAAGATCTGTAAAAGTGGCATAAAATGAAAAGTGCTCCACCTGATAATGAGCCACACATGGGGTTGTGAATAGCAGTTACCATTTGTGCTATAATTTTAAAAGTCTGCACTACAGTTATGCATCAGAGCATCATGAATTATTTAACAGAACAGGCATACTAAACAATACATATCGGGGTGAAAATGTTGTGCTTGTAATTTTATGGTACATTTAGTACTTCTCACAATGGCGCACCAGTCAGTAGTTATATCACAGGGCAAGTGTGCTGGCTGATAAACCACGAGCACACATTAACATAATGCTTTGTCTCAATTGCAATAATGGTAGATTAAAGCTGTCATCATGTGCACAGACTGATAAAGGAGTCGGGCATTCGCATATTTAAGTGTCTCCCACCATCCTATAGTCCAAATTCATTATTTTGCAACTTCATATCTCATGTGTACATCAATGAAAGGTATTACGCTATCACAATGCATGCTAACTATGATGAATTGTTCATAAAACAAAGGCTGTGTAACTGCATTTTACAATTATGATGATTACAGACATAATCGATCAAATAAATACATAAACAGAGTACCCTTTCTGTATTGTATAAGTAATCACAAACAGCAGCTGATCAGCTTTTACACCAAAATAAACCGGAAAAGAATGGAGTTAATCCAAAATATCTCTGGGTAGGAACTACTCTGAGGTCCACTGAGGATAATATTCTTTTATTACTTGACGGCTGGACTCAATAAAGTTCAGTTCCCTTGACAGAAGTGTCATGAAAGGGTATTAAATACGGTTTGATCAGTTCACACAGTTCTAAAGGCCTCACACTGACATTTACCTCCCTTAAACACAATGAAAGCTTTTACAGTCACTCAGGAGCTGAACTCCGTCACAGGGACGTGAACTAGAGGAAGTGAACATCCTGCTAAAGGAGTGGAGCTGCCGCTTCCTGTGTGTACGCTGATGACTGGTGGACTCAGGGTCATGGCAAGCTACCGACTGGAGAATATGGTAGTGGCGTCAAGGTTCAGGTGGGGTAAGGTCTGCTTTGATAAAGTCAAGAAAGGTTAACCCTCACACTGGATTTGCCCGTGAGATATTTCTGGGGAGATATTCATGGCTGACACATCTTGCTTACTAAGAACTTCCCAAGCAGGTATATCTGAAGTCATATAATGCTGAAAAAGCACCAGACAGTAGTTTCTGATGACAACACAGGTTCATAGATGTTCCCAAAGCAGCCGTGACAATAAATTAGAAAAACATACATCATGCTGAAAGCTGAATAAATACGTCTTCCACTGATGTATGGTTTGTTAGGATATGAAGACATTGGGCTGAGATACAACAATTTGAAAATCTGGAATCTGAGGGTGCAAAAAAAAAAAAAATCTAAATATTGAGAAAAAAAAATCACCTTAGCAATGCATATTACTTATCAAAAATTACGTTTTGATATATTTATAGTAGGAAATTCACAAAATATCTTCACTGGACATGATCTTTACTTAATATCCTAATGATTTTTGTCATAAAAGAAAAATCGATAATTTTGACCCATACAATGTATTGTTGGCTATTGCTACAAATATACCCATGCTACTTACGACTGGTTTTGTGGTCCGAGGTCACAAATAGTAAAGAAAATTAAATATTTTGTATGTTTTCACTATATAACTTAGTTTTCCTGCAAGATGAGTGACAGTAGCGTATTTCTTTCGGCTAAGAATACAGAAAGTTTGGGCAGTGCTCTTTATTGATACTGTCAGCTGCAATATTATCCTTTTGTTTTTCTTTGTTTTTTGTGTGTGTGTGATGTGAATGATACTACTCCTCATTTCAGAGTAGTGGACACTAATTTGGAATAGAATAGAGTAGAATAGAACGTAATTGCATGTCAGAAGTTGGCTACTTACAGTGACACCAGCCCAAATGGCAGCACCAGTGAAGTTTGAAACACTTTCCGTGGCTGTGTGTAGCGCAGATGGACAGTCCATCACAGGGAAGAAAGTCCGGCCTGCCTGCACAGCTTTTGGCCAGAGCTTGAGCTTCATCTAACTTATCGCTCTTCAAAGCCTTCTGAGCTCCGGTGTAAGCCATGGTTACTGTAAGAGAAGAGTCATGCCATGAAAATGGTTAACAGTGTTAACCTACTGATTTAACATGCATTACAAATAGGTAGGCTTTAGTCTAAAACAACAAAGAATAAAATGTATTAAGGACACATTATTTTTACATTTTAGCATTATATAATATTATCATGTGATATCATTGCTGGTATGTAAAACATTACTGTATTAAAAATAAATGAAGAACAACAGCATGTTAGTTTCATATAATAATAAAAACTATAGAAGTATTTGAAGTTTGGATCTTGCTTACCTTATTCAGGTTTGAGCACTTACAGCTGATAATATCCTGCCATCACACAAAATCTGCATTAAACTTCCCACAACATCTGCATTAAGATCCGTGTAGTCATATTGAATATGAAGAATGCCATTTTCCCATATTAAACGGACAAATGGCTTCTCGGTGCGGATAATCCTTGGGTTTTCGTAGATTTCCAGAGAAGTATCAATTGAACTGAGTTAAAATAACGGTGGCTGTCGGATCTTTGCTGAAGAACAATCACGCATGTGAAATGTCCTGGAGCGTTCGCTAGTTAAAGAGGCAAAAAAGCTCAGCAAAGCAGCGCAGATTGAAACTTGTGTGAAACATGAGCCCGGTGGCGCTTGAGCTCCTCGTTCTGCTGTCGCGGCGGATGCTGCTGCGGGACTGAGAGCTGCTCGGACGCTGAAAGATATTATACACTGCACACAGCGGCAGTGACGACACTTGACCAGCAGACGGCGTTATAATCTCCTGAGAGTCATCTCAAAGGCTTTCAGCATTGTGTGAACATTTAAAACAATATCGTGGAAAAAAAATACATTGTCTTGTAGCAGGCCCTACGTACATCATCTTGATAATTAGTGAATTTAAGTACTGATGCAAACTTATGAGCTCTCTCTTTATGTATATGCACACATACTTTGGTCGTCATAGTTTTCTACACCATCTTTGGACATAGTTCAAAGGGGTGAACACAGGGGTTTAGTGGTGTTTAATTAAATAGCCTCAAACATAGCAGCACAGAAGCAATAGCAATTAACTTATCCCTTGCAGCAAACCACAAATCACATCATACGCACTACACCTCACAGACCAGCTATTCCACACAGATCCTCAAAGCAAAATTAATTAAAAAGTTTTCCTCAAACTGAATGCACAGCCATATGAATAATAAAAAGATATTAACAGGTACTCATAATGTATATACCCTTTAAAAATGTTTGGGCTCAGTAAAACAACATTTGTTTTTTTGTTTGTTTTTTTTTAATTAAGACTCTTATTCAGCCAGAATGTATTAAATTGACAGTAAACACATTTATAATGTAAAAAACAATATTGAAAATATTGAAAATCACTGATATCATGGAAATCATGTATCACAGACAAATATTAGGCAGCACAACTATTCACAACACTGATAACAATAAGAAATGTTCCTTAAGCATCAAATCAGCATATTAGAATGATTTCTGAAGAATCATGTGACATTAATAACTGATAATGGCTGCTGAAAATTCAGCTTCAGAAAAAAATACATAAAGGCAGTGATTACCGGGCTTCAAACGCTTAAAGGCATTTAAGCACATTTGAAAAAAGACATTACATATTATTTAGCAAGCCTGTAACCATCTAAATCAATTATTAAAAAAGGCATTTTTGGCAAATACAGGTCATTTGCCATAAAAATATGATGTTTTTTTTTAATTTTTGTGACTGTTATAGTGCCAGCTGTGGTCCGATCTCTCTAAAGCTTTGCATGCTTGTTTAGAATCATCTGTCGCATGGGTTTACCAGGTTTCGTGAAGTTTTGAGTTTTTGTTTAGGCTTTATAGGTTTTTGGGTATATTTGGACAGGTCCCTTTTCTAAACGATGTTATAGCTTGCCAAAGGGTAAATTTAAACATTTTCTTTTATATATATATATAATTATTGACCTAAAGAGTCCAGTCCCTAGACTGAGCCAAAACCTAAGACTAAAGTAGGTTTTTTACATTTTCTTAATCATTTAACAAACAATTTGATTGACAGCAGTGGTTCTAGAGGCAAAGTTTGTTTATTGTGCATCATGTGTGTGAAAAAAACGTGCAATATACAATCGTTTATGCCCTTGAAAAATGTGATATCGCCCCTCCAGTAGCCGATTTCTTTCAAATTTCTCACAGACCTTTAGGACTGTGAGTCAAACAGCCACTTGCGACACTTTGGATCAAGACCAATTTTCATGTCGATAGGACAAACAGCTGTGTAGTTATGGCCGTTTTTATGGGTTTTTTCCCTTAAAGGGGTCATCGAATGCCCATTTTCCACAAGTTGATATGATTCTTTAGGCTCTTAATGAAAAGTCTATAATATACTTTGGTTAAAAATTCTCAATGGTTGTGTAAAAAAACATCCTTTTTACCTTGACAAAATCAGCTCTACAAAAATCATCTTTCTGGTCGAGGCTGCTTTAAATGCAAATAAGCTCTGCTCGCCCCACCCCTCTCTTCTCTCTGTGGAAAGAGGAGTCTGTTTACTTTAGCCGCGCCTAGCCGCTAAACTTGCTAACTAGCACATTATTAGGAAAGACGATTGCAAAGATTCAAAAAAAACCCTTAAACTCACTTCTGCTGTAAGTGAAGCTGGATCACGAATGATTCGCACGAACATAGACGGATATATGTAGATCGGGAGGCACATTCCCTTCACAAACAAACGTAATCTACTGCATCTTCAGCGGCTCAGATGTCGGGAGTAAATGACAACCACTACGTTCATTTTTACATCCAGCAACACAACACCTCAATCACTCAATCGGAGATATTCTTGTTTAACTTACATCCCTGCTCCAGCACTGAAAGAAAGAGGGCGGACTGTTACAACTGATCTGCGGTAAGACGCTCATGTCAATCAACTATCGTGGGAGCGGCCTCTGTGGGTGTGACGCCACAAGGACAGGCATCTGGAGAATGGGTCGATTTGAAAAAGGGGATATTATTTTTACAGATTAATTAAAAACCATTGCATGGATTTTTATCATTATAGGGTAGATTTGTACATACACTGCCAACACACAATAATGTTCAAACAACATGTAAAAGTGAACTTAGCATTCAATGACCCCTTTAAAGTGCCACCAAGTGGCCAAGCTCCGTGCTTCTTCATGTGACCTCAGAGTGAGCTCTTACACACATGTTGTGAGTTTGGCCAAGATATCTCATTACATTCAAAAGTTTTAGTAAAGGCGGACTTGCCCCTTTCAAACGTACTTTTGATCGCTGTAGTGCCACCGTCAAGCCGATTGGGCTGAGCCTTGGTGACATTGTAGACGGTGTGAGTACCACCATCCTTCCAAGTTTCAAGTCTCTGCAACTTACGGTTTGGTCTGCACAATCAGTTTTACATGGAGATTGCTGATCCTTGGCCATTCTAACAATTACAAGCTACACACTCGAATATAAATTGTAACAATATTACAATATATGTAACAATATAACAATATTATTTTTCTGTATTTTTGATCAAATAAATGGAGCATTGGTGTGCGTAAGAGACTTCACTAACCCCATGCGTCATGGTACTGTTGTGAATGTGGATCAAAGACTGACACAGAAGAGTAGAAATTGTTGAATGAAGTCATTATTTTTGTTTTCTTTGTGCACAAAAGTATGCTCGTAGCTTCATAACATTACGGTGCAACCACTGATGTCACATGGACTATTTCAACAATGTCCTTACTACCTTTCTAGGCCTTGAATGTGGTAGCTGCGTTGCTGTCTACGCAGGGTCTGAAAGTGCTCGGGTTTCATCAAAAATATCTTAATTTGTGTTTTGAATATGAACAAAGGTCTTTCGAGTTTGGAACAACATGAGGGTAAATAATTAAAGACAGAATTTTAATTTTTGGGTGAACTATCCCTTTAAATCTTACTGACCTTAAACATTTGATTAGTAGTGTACACAGAATGTAAGTTGTTCTGAACTTATGGGCATCTGCAAGCATCTGAAAACCCTCTCATCCATGAATCCTTTAAAAAAAATGCCACCTTTCTAATGCATTTATGTGCAGGGTAAATGAAACACCAATGGGGCATGAGACCAGAGCTGTGCAAAAATGAAAGAAGGTAATTTGTTTGGATTTATTTGGCTTTCTGCCAAAACTAAAGACATCTGCTTCTAAGAAATGCTAAAAATACAACACACAACCTCTTGAAAACCTCTTCAGGTGGACATAATGAGAGCTGACGAGACAGAGTTAAGAGGTGAGAAAGTAATTTCTTTATTAATAACAGCATTTAAAAATGAAGAGATCTGGCATATTGTGCTTTCAGAGATGGCTGCGCATTGTTTTGATATGCTCTCTCCATTGTTGAACAGGAGGACTGCCACAGGCCACAAGCTTTTTCAACAACGCACTGGGCTCCAAATGAGGCACATCAGGATGGGCCTGGTGATAATGCTCCAACCTCTCCAGCACTCTTTCCAGGCCCACCATGCTGGCGTAGAACATAGGACCACCTCGATGTCTCGGAAAGGCATAACCGAACAGATAGATGACATCAATATCCTCGGGTCGGGCAGCCATGCCATCTTCCAGGATACGGAAGCCCTCGTTGGCCAGTACGAAAAGGCATCTCTCAATTATTTCCTGATCTGAGATGTTGCGCGGTTGAATCCCGTACCTGCTCCTGTACGTCTCAAGAAGGTTCTGAATCAGTGGGTCGGGTTTTGCGTTCGTATCTCCAGGTTTGTCGTACTTGTACCAACCTCGACCTGTCTTCTGCCCAAACCTGCCTTGCTCACAGACCATGTCTGGAATGGGACAGTACCTACGTCCTTGGCGCTTACGTGGGGGATTTTTTGGGTCCACATCGGGCCCGGTCAACCCAGATTCCTTCCGGACTCTCCAACCAACGTCAAGGCCTGCAAGATCAGACATCCTAAAGACTCCCATCGCAAAACCAAAGTCCTCCAGAGCCTTGTCGATTTGTTCAGGTGTGGCTCCCTCCTCCAGCAGGAAGGTGGCTTGATCCAGGTAAGGCTTCAGCATGCGGTTTCCAACAAAACCAGGGCAGTTTCCAACAGCGACACTCACCTTTCCCATCTTCTTCCCAAGGCTCATCGCTGTAGCAATGGTTTCATTTGAGGAACGAGGCCCACAGACAACTTCTAGGAGCTTCATGACATGTGCAGGTGAGAAGAAGTGCATCCCAGCCACCAGGTGCGGTCTATCCGTCACACCAGCCAGAGCATCCACGTCCAATCCAGAGGTGTTGGTGCAGAGCAGAGTGCCTGGTCTACAGATCTTGGACAATTCTTGGAAAACACGCTTCTTAAGTGCCATGTCTTCAAAGACTGCTTCAATAACAAGGTCCACATCCTTCAGGTCCTGTAAGCTGAGGGTGAATTTAAGGAGATTGAGAGAGGCACTCACTCCTCGTCTTCTGGCATCTCTCTCTAGCATGCCAATCACCATCTGTCTGCCATTCTCCAAGAGTTTCTTTTCTGACTCTACAGCAGTGACAGAAATTCCCACACGTGCCAGAGACACAACAATGCCTCTTCCCATAGTACCCAGACCTGAAAGAGTGACAAAATTGACGGTCAGTTCGGAGTAAAAGAAAACTAGCAATTCAAAACAACATAGGGCACAATTAGACTTGTTAATTGGCAGATGGTGAAGCTGAGCAGAGCACAAAACTGTGCCAGAATTCTATGCATGATGGTTTGCACAGTGCCAGCTTCCTTCCTCTGTGATAAGAGAACATCTCTGCTTGTCTGAAACTTCAAGCAAACAGATGTTTTCAACGCTGCTGAAAATCAACATTAGTACACTAACAACCAATAAGTGTGCATAAAGCTTTCCAAGATGAGAATGCTGAACAGAAATAAGACAAAGGGGGTTTAAAATTAGCATTTTTTAAACTAATTTCTGTAGTCCTGTTGTTCAACAGAGAAAGAGAGAATGATGCCAGCAATGTTTTCAATTAAGAGGGGGCATGCTGATCAAATGTATGCTTTAAAGTTGCAAAAGAAGATATTTAATCCATGCAATGGAAGTTAGTGGGGTTTAGTGTTGTTCATCACATTACTGTATTTTATTTTATGGTCCACTGAAGAAAGTAAGTCCTACAGGTTTGGAACATTAAGAGGGTGAGAAAATGACAACAACATTTTTTCATATTTCTATGAATTATCCCTCTACAATGCAGTGTTATTTTGTATTTTTATATACTATTATAGTTTTTACTAATACATTTGATTAGCTTTTATTTTAATATTTTCATTTACATTTTTTGTGAATGTGTTTATTAAATGTTTTATTATTATTATTATTTAGATATTATATAGGTTGAATTTATTCATAATTAAATTTAGTTTTAGTTTTTTTAATTTCCATTAGTAATTTTAGTGCTTCAGTTTATTGCAGTCAGTTGCCAAGGCCAAGTTTTTCATTTAATATTTATATTTTATTTCAACTTTATTTAAATGAACATAAATGTTTTAACAGTTTTAGCTGAAGGGATCGTTCACCCAAAAATGGCAATTCTGTCATTAATTACTCACCCTCATGTCGTTCCAAACTCGTAAGACCGTTCATTTTCAGAACACAAATTAAGATATTTTTAATGAAATCCGAGAGCTTTCTGACCCTGCATAGACAGCAACACAACTAACACGTTCATGGCCCAGAAAGGTATCGTTAAAACAGTGACATCAGTGGTTCAACCTTAATTTTATGAAGCTACGAGAATATTTTTTGTGCAGAAAGAAAACAAAAAACGTGTCAGTTGCATTGCTGTCTATGCAGGGTCAGAAAGCTCTCAGATTTCATAAAAAATATCTTAATTTGTAATCTGAAGATGAACGAATGTTTTACAGGTTTGGAATGACATAAGGGTGAGTAATTAATTACAGAATTTTCAATTTTGGACAGTAATAATCCTGGTACCATTCCCAGGTCTTGTTCATGCACATAAAGACATTTTCTTTTGATACCAATGACGGCTGCACTCCGGATCTCTCTGGGTTTGCTGTTGTTCCATTGCGCTCCACTGGGTAGAGTCCATTTCCCAGCAGTCCTCTGAGCAAAGAAGCAGTACTGAAGAGCCCGGGCCTGGCCGGAGTTGAAAAGAGTGGCCATCAGTTCACTCTCCCGCTTCATTCCCTTGCTGTAAGGCATTGTAGCGGCTGCCCGCACTGCCTGAATACAAGCCAAAGGTGCCATCACTCCCGGAGCCTTCTTTTTAACCTGCATGGTGGCTGCTTCTAAGAGAGCATCCAGATCTGGAGGGAAGGGTGTGGTCAGCGTGCTCACTCTCCGGGGAGACAGCGGTTTGCCTGTTAAAGATATACAATATATGATCTCAAAATATAATGTGATACACAAAGGCAATGCTGAGTGGACATTATTGAGTAGACTAATCTATGTTCCTGATTTGAATTACAGATTAAGGAGATCACCCAAAGTTCACCCAAAAATGAGTATTCTGTCATTAATTGCTCTCCCTCATGTCGTTCCAAAGCCGTAAGACCTTCATTCATCTTCAGAACACAAATTATGATATTTTTGATGAACTCTGAGAGTTTTCTGACCCTGTATAGACAGCAACACAACTACCACATTCAAGGCACAAAAAGATGGTAAGGACATCGTTAAAATAGTCCATGTAACATCAGTGGTTCAACTTTAATTTTATGAAGCTACGAAATACACATGGACTACAAGAATTCACATGGACTATTTTATCAATGTTCTTACTACCTTTCTGGGTCTTGAACGTGTCAGTTGCTTTGCTGTCTATGCAGGGTCAGGTCAGGAAGCTTTCGGATTTCATCAAAATTATCTATTTTCGTTCAGAAGATGAACGAAAGTCTTATGGGTTTGTAATTAATGACAGAATTTTCATTTTTGGGTGAACTATCCTTTGAACAATGGAAAGTTGTAGTGATCTATATACAGTATTACACAACAATCATAGAGTAGACTAATTAAAATTTCAACAAAATCATTGACCAATATTCCAAAATTCCTATGCTAATCCATATTACTAGCCAAAATATACCGAATTTCTGAAAGTTTGAAAGTGTATAATCACTCAAAAGCACTCAAACACAGTGTGGCAGACATAAACACTAGACCTGACTTGAGTCATATTCTGTCTGGCATTCACACTTCCTCATGCATACGCCCACACAACAACCCAACACACAACAGCCCATCAAAACTGCATTTTTCTGAATTTATCAGAGGTTCTAACATTTGACTTCCTGCCTCACTAAAAGGATTATGCAGGGCGGTACTTGATTCAATATAGCTTCTAACTGCATTAGATTCATCTTTCTCTCTGGAATCTGGGTCACACTGATGAGCTTTAAAGGGCCAGCAGAACCACAAACCAACAGTTTTGTCTGCTTTCTGCACTGTCCTGTTTTGAGCAATCGATATAAAGTACATGATACAACTGAGTATTCCAAAACACTGTTCAAGTGCATTAATTCTCTAAATTTTGGAGCTCCAAATACCGCACATTTTCCACTAAACTTGATTCAGTAACCTTGTGATCACCCATTAATTATCATGGTGGCATTTTTATTGTACTGTACAATAAAGTAGTACATTAGTAGTTATACGAGTAATACATTTCATTTAGCACATAAAAGCATAAGGAGTGTTCAGTTTGATGCCTAGTGTGCTGTGCTACATTGCACGATACAGATGTATCCGTGGTTAATCTGTGATGCTGTGGGCAGGACTTGAATCACTAATGCTGTGATTTATTGTGAGTATGTAGTGTGCGGCTGGGTCAGATCCTGATAGGTGCATTTGGCAGATGTTTGGGCGACTGGAAAACAAGATAAATCTCTGTAGCGTTGAGAGCTGGGAGCGAGATTCTACAAAAAGTGTTCAGGGAATATAAATGTCACTTTTGATTACTTTCTACATAGTTCCCGGTTAAATAAGTAAATTAATAAAATAAAACAAACATAACAGTCCTTGTTCTGCAAGTATTTTTCCCATGGAAAGAGGAAATAGGATTTTAAACAAATTCTTGACAACATTTTAACATTTGATTTGAGGCAAATAAATCATCAGAAATCAGTAAAAAGACACTACTAACACATTCTTCTATGTAAAACTACTCATCTAATTAAATATTGATACAAAAGCAATGATGCTAAATAAAATTATAGACCTATAGCAATTATGAAGCACAAAAAATTTGCAATATATAAAAATATCTGTCATTAAGCCTCCATTAATTTGATTTAAAAAATACTGTGAAATATTATTGCAATTAAAATAACTGGTTTCTGTGATGGTAGAGCTGAATTTTCACTCCAGTCTTCAGTGTCACAGTGTTTGCTGCTCAAAAAACGTCTTATTATCTTGTTATGATGAAAAAAAGTTGCTGCTTATCTTTTGGTAAAAAAAGTGAGACTTTTTTCAGGAAGAATAAAATGGTATACACCAGGGGCGTCGCTAGGGCTCATCATTCGGGGCTCGAGCCCCGAAAGTTTTTACTCCAGCCCCGAATAATTTTTCGTAGGGCCGTATGATTTCCACGGAATTTGACAAAGTTTGAATTATTTAATCAAAAGTTGGTCATTAAACTTAAATCAAGTCGCGATATGGACTGGTATCTGTAAATATTATGCCGCAAAAGAGTATTTAAATATGAATCCTGCATGTTCTGCGTGTCTTTTTATGAATGAACGGCGCGGATGCGCGGTTTCGTTTTCTATACATGTAATACTGACACGCGCAGTGCTTTCGGCGTCTGCGTTTCACTAAATGAGGACATAAATACATTAACAACATCTCCAGAACTGCTCTGAGAGTCACTTCACGAGCACTTCACTGTTTCATTTGAGTAAAACAAGCGTCAAATATATACACAGAAATTTAAAGGTATTCACGGCAAGTCGGCAACCCGTCAAAATAAAAGTTCAGTTTAACTTTATTAATCATTCAGTATAATGTACGTGCCTACTACTACTACTACTACTACTATTAATTAATAAAAATGTATACTTTTTTTTCCACACAATATTTCTTCCATGTTTAACATTTTAATAGTAAATCCCCTTTATTTGCCAAAAATAAAATATAATTTTCATTAAAACATCAATTAAATCAATATTTTATACCTTCATCTGATAACCAGAAAAATACACAACACAGAATTCCATAAGGCTATTGTAAAAATAAATAAAAGTTGTTTTTATGCATTCAAATAAACAGACATGCTAAAACATATTTGGTAACAATAAAACGTAAAGTGAAAAAAAATTAAACCTAGTTCCTAAACATGTAATATTTCTTAACTTTTAAATTGACGGTAAATTGTATAAGATTCATGGTTTTAATTAATTACACATGATTAAATACATTTTGATTAATAAAGTTAAATTTGACCATTAAAAAGAAGACCAGAAAAATGAAAACAGAATTTGAAAAAAATAAATAAAATAAAAAAAAAATTAAACGGAATTTGGAGAAAAAAATAGGGCCCTATTTTTGCATGCAACTATATATTTGTTACAGTTATAAATACATTTTCAAATGTATTATTTTATTTGTCTAACATATTTTTGTAATGCTATAATTTTGTTATAATACTTTGATATGTTTGCTGTTTGCAGTGATTACTATTTACTATTGTTAATAGTGTGACAAGGTCTTTAACACCCAGTTTAATGCCCCCGGACCCACCTAGAAGTGTCCAAGTTCAACCACTTGTGTCTAACAAAATCTTATGTGAGCATGATGTGAGCTCCCACCAACTACCACTAGCCCCTGATGTTTTGGCACCAGTCCCGGATGTTTTAAAATCCTAGAAACGCCCCTGGTATACACTACCAGTCAAAATATTTTTCATGTTTTTTAAAGAATTCTGCTCACCAAGCCTTCAGTTATTTGATCTAAAATACAGCAAAAACAGTAATATTGTGAAATATTTTTACTGTTTAAAACAACTGCTTTCTTTGAATATATATATATTTTTTTAATGTAAAAAATGTAATCAAAGATACATTTTCAGCTTCATTACTGCAGTTTTCAGTGTCACATTATCCTTCAGAAATCATTCTAATATGCTGATTTGCTGTTCAAGAAACATTTATTATTATTATTATTATTATTATTAATATAATCAATATTTAAAACAGTTAGTACATTTTTTCAGGATTCTTTGATGAATCGAAAGATCCAAAGATCAGCATTTATCTGAAATAAAAAGCTTTTGTAACATTATACACTATACCATTCAAAAGCTTGGAGTCAGTATTTTTTTTTTTTTTGAAAGAAATGATAGAAATTAATGTTTTTATTTAGCAAGAATGCTTTAAATTGATCAAAAGTGATGATAAAGACATTTATAATGTTACAAAACATTTCTATCTCAAATAAATGCTGTTCTTCTAAACTGTCTATTCATCAGAGAAACCTGAAAAAATTCTACTTCTTATAACAATAATAAATGTTTTTTGAGCAGCAAATCAGAATATTAGAATGATTTCTGAAGGATCATGTGACTGGAGTAATGATGCTAAAAAATCAGCTTTTAAATCACATGAATGAATTACATTTTAAAATATATTCAAATAGAAAACAGTTTTTTTTAAATAGTAAAAATATTTCAAAATATTTCAGTTTTTACTTTGAATCAAATAAATGCAGGCTTGGTGAGCAGAAGAGACTTCTTTAAAAAACATTAAAAATCTTACTGTTCAAAAACTTTTACTGGTAGTGTAATTTTTTACCCATCACATTGATTAGATTTAACATCCAGGCTTATAATCAGCCATTTTCTTTAAACATATTCTCTGTTGTCACATTTTTGGAAACAACCTGTTTACATTCTGACAGATCTGACTATTTTAAACCATTTACAATAGGTATTTCCTATTAGTCAGTAAATCAGGCACATTTGGCTGTTGTCAGCCATACCTGCTCCGCAATTCCATTTAGTTGACTGTCGCGAGGATTTGGTCGGGTTGATCTTCGCTCAGCGTGTGATTACAGTGAGAGCATTAGTTGTGGCCAATCTTTAATCTCCCTCCAGAGCTTATCCTGACTCTAGATGAACCCTGATCTCTCCCTAAGAGTGTCACTCACAACATTCACATTACAAGGGATCTGGCTCCCTCAGTCTCAGCGAGAATTTGTGGCCTGTCGAGCGAAACGAACAGCTGCACTTACTGTAGACCTAGAAAAGCTGAATAATTTGACAGAAATATTTCAGAGAGTCCCTCGATTCTTTCTATGATTTAATTGCTCTCATATGATTTTTCATTACTGGAGGAAATGAGGGTCAAGCAGAAGGTGAAGGATTGGCATTCATTTTTCAAAAGCTGCAGATAGTCTCTAATCACTTTTTCAGACTGAACACGATTCAACTCCCTCCAAGCGACAGTATAAACAATCTTTTTTGACTCCTCTTGACCTGTAAATAGCCAGTTTTTTAAAGACAGCTGTAAAAGTATAATTATTAACATTTGGCATGTTTTTAAACTGGTTTGAGGTGATATAAAGACCATCTTATCATAAAAGGCAACTGTTATTATGGCAAAAACATTTATAAAAAAAAAAAAACCTAATTTGTTCAAATCGTTCTCCAATGCTCAGAGGGCTCATAATTAATATTCTAATAATGTTTGTTCCTTTTCACTTCTTGAAAAATAGATCAAAAGCACGGAACGACTCTGAAACTCGTTGACAAGGATATGAAACATTAATTCCATTTGCTGTGACAAAGGATTTATCTGCTACGTCCCCTGACTCTGAAAGACTGCCAAAGACTCTGCTTCCCTGTACTGTTCAGTCTGTAATATCCGTATTTCTGCTTTGCCAGCTCATGACATACCTACAGCTTTCAGGGCAAACTCCAGAGCCGT
The DNA here is from genome assembly GCA_012976165.1 of Labeo catla. NCBI lineage: Eukaryota > Metazoa > Chordata > Actinopteri > Cypriniformes > Cyprinidae > Labeo > Labeo catla. Next base: position 2,006,622 of record VONZ01000055.1, on the reverse strand, counting down.
CTCACAAGCATTTTGATCTGTGACCTGGTCAACGATGCCCAGCTTCAGAGCCTCTTGCGCGGAGATATGGCGGCCTGCAATATCAAATAATAATGCTGCTGTTGGTAAAAGAGGAACTGAGCGATGTGGGGTGCTTTACTTGATTATTTTTCTGCTTAATATATTATGACAACGGGTGAGGAAAATCCCATCATAATCATAAAACAACTGAAATCTGATTGCTCATTTGTTAAAGGATTAGTTCACTCAGAAATAAAAATAAATTACTCATCCTCACAGCGCTTCAATTTTGTATGCTGTTATATTACCAGAATTTTTACACATGCCCACAATAAAAATAAAATTAAATAAAATGTGACCCTGGACCACAAAACCAGTCATAAGGATCAATTTTTTAAATTGATATTTATCATCTGAAAGCTTAATAAGCTTTCTATTGATGTATGGTTTGTTAGGATATGACAATATTTGCCCGAGATACAGCTATTTGAAAATCTGGAATCTGAGGGTGCAAAAAGATTAAAACATTGAGAAAATCGCCTTTAAAGTTGTCCAAATTAAGTTCTTAGCAATGCGTATTACTAACAAAAATAATGGCTATTGCTACAAATATACCCGTGCTACTTAAGACTAGAAAATAGGTACTGTAAAAATTCTTCTATTTGTGTTCAATTGAAAAAATATCAGAACATATGTTTGGAATGACATAAGGGTGAGTAAATAATACACAGTTTAATTTTTTTAGTTTTGGATGAACTATTTCTGTAAGCCCTAAAGGCAAATCAATCACAAACAATGTACAATGCTGACACCTAGTGGGAAAAGTTTTATTTATTACTGAAAACACAATGTAGTGCTTTAAAAAATTTTATCATAATGTACCTTATCAGATTAAATTTAGCACTTGCAAAAGTGAAAAACTATTGAATTATTTATGAAATATCAATTGAAATATTACAGTTACTAAACAGGAAAAAAGAATTAGTTGTTTTTAGCCAATCTAATATTCCAGAATCACTCTCTGGATGACATGGCTATGTTTTTTTTTTTTTTTTGGAGGGTTGTTGACAGGGCATGTGGTTGAAGTTTGCAAACTGGCTGAAATCTGTTGGGGTAAATTGTGGGTGTGCCTGTAGGCTAAGTGTATGATTTACCAGTTGTGATCATTTCTAGAGCAGCAGGAATACCAATGAGCCTGGGAAGACGCTGTGTTCCCCCTGCAGCTGGCAGGATGCCCAAAGTCACCTCTGGAAGTCCAAAACGTGCCTGGAACACAAAATACTTTATTCACTATATACTCACTGCACACACCACAAGTCAACAACCTTTCAATTCTCTGATAAACTTCAAATATTGATATCAAAGTTCACCCGATTAACTAGGGACACATCAGCATTAGACAGTATTGCACAACACTGAAGCTAGTTGTGCAGGCTCAAAAAAATAAATAACAGTATACAATGATTTACCTTAGAGTGTGCAATACGGTAGTGACAGAATAGGGCTAATTCAAAGCCTCCACCTAGAGCCACCCCCTCTATGGCAGCAACAACAGGCTTGTCTCCTGCCTCTATGGCTTCCAACACAGGTATCAGTGGAGGTCCTCGTAAAGGCCCAGCAAACTCACGGATGTCAGCACCTGCAGAAGAATGCATCGTCAGATATTAGATTAGATTAGTCTTATTATGGCTTGAATACACAGTGTATGTTTCTGCATGAGTTTGCTGGAACAACTTTGAAGTGTGGTTGTGTGTGATCCTTGGTGGTTTATATGTATGCATAGTTCTTCTCCGTAACCATTTAAGTGAATGACACTTAGTGTTTTAAAGTTGTGTAGTGTACTTCAGCCTGTACATAAATCAGCCAGAACAAGCATTTCATTAAAATATTGTGGATGTTTATCTTTAATATTCTAACCTCCACAGAATCTTCCATTCTCTCCACAGATGACCACAGCCGTGACCTTTGGGTCACTCAGGGCACGTTCCATGCTCTTTGCAATGGCATGACGCACTGGGGAACTAATAAGAAAGAGTAGATGGAAATGTTCAAGTAACCATTGTTCATCAACTTAAATGGGTTCATAACAATGCAACTGAAAAAAAAATATATAGACACTTCGTCTGTGTAGACGAGATCATGTGTATAAATCTCGCCATTTATAAATGTTTAATACAAAGTATGACATTAATAGAAAATCTATGCAAGATTGTATGCAATACTGTAGTTTTTTTTTAACAAACACAGATGAACAATAATAATAATACATTAAGTAATGCATTATGTTTTAGTAATAAGCAGATTTTCACTCACCTTAAGGCATTGACTGGTGGGTTGGTAAGAGTGATCAGAGCAACTGATCGTTTAACAAGTTCATATCGGGCCATTTTGTTGAGCTGGACGGTGTTGTTGCGAGTTGAAAGAACTGCAGGACTTTGGATCTTGTCACCAGCAAATTCAGAGCGTCAGTGCAATCACACCCACTCTTATTATTTGAGCGTGTCTTTAAGTCAGGACACGTTTTATGTCCTACGTATCTTCCATGACAGTTGACTTTCACTGTGAGTATAAAACATTGCCTTGCTAAAAAAAAATAAAAAGTTAAAAAAGTTATTCAAATAACACCTGGTCACCGCCAGAGACAGCGCTCCCATTCCCGGAAGCGAATTTACAAATTTTACTACGGTCAAGTACTGGCTCATGAATATTAATTATGTGACGTGACGTCCACCTAATAGTCTTTACCCGATTGGCTAAAAGACAAAACTTATTTGCAATTACTGGATTGACATACAAATGTATAAAGAGGACTAAATATAGTTTTGAGTGGAACTGTATATTTCTGAGGTATTTTCGTTTTGGTTTTATAAATGACTTAAAAAAAAACTGTAGTATTTAATATAAAGCTTTTTAGAAAATGGAACATATAGTTAAATATAATATTTCACTTTTCCTGCTTCTGTTTGATAGATCATTTTATGTTTGGTAAACTGGCGAATCAACGAAGCTTATGAATATTAAAAAAGATCACGTAGTCAGGCACGTCAACACCCCCACCAATCAGCGGCTCTGAACGGCAGCATACCCTAATGAATATTAATAAGTAATATCGCTCCCGGAAGTGATCTGCAGTGAATTAGACATGCGGTATCTGCGCTCTTTATTCATTCCGTCATGCGTTCGCTTGTTGGTCTTATCGCTGTAATATTGACGGCTACTTTTTACCTTTATTTGCTGTCGTCCTATCTCCCTCCTGGACCTCAGCTGCCTAAGAAAAACCATGAAGGAGAGACGAGAAAATCTAATGATGATGAAGACAACCCAAATGAAAAGGAGACTGCAGCCTCCAGGTGTGCTTCTCTTGCTTGTTTGATAATGAGTACCGTCTTTTGCTATATGCAGCTGTCACAGCTGATATTTCAGTTTTATACAAAACATTATGGGAATGTATAGCTTGCAAAGCGTGAAAAACATAAGTGTGAACCATTTCCAAAATGGATGCTCTCTATCTTGTCCTTGCCTCCAGCTGTCATTTGTCCTTTGGCAGTGAAATTAGATCTGTTGTGTTGCTACCATGTTAATAATACAGACGTTTATTCCTGAACATCCACTACTGTTGTCTGTGAAGTTGTACGTTTAAACTTTGCGAAAGGGCAACTATAGTGTCCTTGAACCAGATGCATAATTACCAGAGGTACTGTCCCTGCAAGTTTACCAATGTAAACTCTGTCATGTGACTTTCTTTGGTCCAGGTTGAAGTTCCCATCAGACCTCGATGAGCTGAAAGAGATGGCAGAGCTGTTGCAGTTTTACAAGACAGAGCACACAGGATATGTGCTGTTACTCTTCTGCAGTGCTTACCTCTACAAGCAGGCATTTGCCATACCTGGTTCCTCTTTCTTAGTAAGTAGAGTTTATAAGCACTATACTTGAATGCAGGTCAGTTTGACCCACATTTGATTTTTAAACTGCTTGAAACAGTCTTGAAATACTGTCTTGTTTAGGGTCATGAATGTACATGCAAAGTTTCAACACATACAGCAGATGTGTTTTGAAAAGGCTGTACAAATTGTGGTGACCAAGATCAGTTTGACCCCCAATGGTTTCCATGTGATTCACCAAAAATCACATGTGAAACTCTTTGTTTTCAGTTGCTATTAGGCTGTTGCAGAACTGAGATGAAGTGTGAGAAACCCAATTTCTCCTTAAAAGGGTTTGAGAACCAAACATAAAAGTCAGACGCTGTTTACCAATACATACCATCTAACACTAGCACTTTTTATAAAGGGTTTGCACTTACATCACTGTTTAGTAAGGTTCCTGGATGTGCGGCCATATTCGAGATATTCGGATGTACACAACAGCATGGATTACACATTTAATGTGCTATCGAATACGTTGTTCTGCTAATTTATGCTGTCTAAACCACGGAAAAAATGCGTGGAAGCTGCTAAATCATATAGAGAATTACTTCGTAAGCAGGAAAGGGCACAATATTTTGACAAACTGAAGTTAATAGGTAGTAAAGATACGTACAAGCAGATATTATTAATTAAGATATTAGCCTAATATTTCACCTACCTGACTGGAAATGATAAGAACACACAACTGGTTCAGTTTGGTCAATCACAAACACCTTTTGTTCCTCTGACAGTTTTTGGCACTCTTCTCCTTGATTTGTTATAACTTTTGGCAGTCTATCATACTCCAAATGTTTTCTAGTTCTGACCGATTAGTACAGGCCAAAACATGACAATAAGTGACCATTTTCAACAGCAATAATCTGCAAAAGTTGCGAGTTTTGTTCGATTCAGTGGCGTTGTTTACGTTCAGTGCCGATTGATGACACATCGTGAAAATACTTTATTTATATTAAAAAAAAAACTTGACCCTTTAACAAACAAATAATGTACTATTTATACTTAGCTTTACTCATTTTGTACCTCTGTGTGCAAATATTCGCTACAAAAATGTTTTTTTGTCAATGTAAGTAAATTTGAACAAAAAATGTGGGTCAAATTGACCCCTAACACAAAGGGAGGAACTGTTAAAAATTTCTCATATTTTCCTTTTTGTTTTTTTTAGTTTCTGACAAGCTGCACTTTTTCGTAGTGTTGGTGAATTACATCGAAACCAACTGGAGTCAATTTGACAAAATTAGCACAACGGTTCTGTACAAGTACCACCTTTATATACTTTGATCTTACGACCTTTTTTTTTTTTCTTTTTTTTTTTTTACCAGAACATCTTGGCTGGGGCCTTGTTTGGGACATGGTTTGGTCTTCTCCTCGCCTGTGTCCTCACCACAGTGGGCGCCACTCTCTGTTTCCTCCTGTCGCAGGCGTTTGGCAAACAGCATATTGTGAGACTTTTCCCTGACAAGGTGGCCACGCTGCAAAAGAAGGTACATCAAGTTATCTCGTCCGTTAAAGGAGACCTATTATGCCCTTTTGTACAAGATGTAATACAAGTCTAAGGTGTCCCCAGAATGTGTCTGTACTTTCACCTCAAAATACCCCACAGATCTTTAATTATATCATTTTGAAAATGCCCGTTTTGAGTGGAAGCAGAAACGAGCTGTTTTTGTGCATGTCTCTTTAAATGCAAATGAGCTGCTGCTCCCCGCCTCCTTTTCCAGATAAGGTCTGTGCCTTTACAACGCCTACCTTAGATACTCTGCTATAAAAACATCTGTTTGGTTTTGATAATCATGTTTATCGTGCCGAAATAGTGTATTAAACCATATTAGTTTAAACTTCTAATATAGGGTTTTCTGAGCGCACACATCCGAAGCAAACATGCCATGTTCTCTTTCATGTCTTATTGCGCTTAAACTGTCAAATACACACAAGTTTATGTTAAAAACACACAAGTTACAAAAACAGTTGGTCATGTCGGTGAAGATTAACACCTGGGAAAGAAATTGCATGTTTATATTAGATCTGTGTGGCAGCAGCTTAATATACAGTAAATAAATTAATAAATCCACTTTTTCACATTTTCTGGGTTGGTAGATGCACTGGGAACCCAATTCTCAAAAAAAGTCATGATATGTTACCTTTAAGAACATAAATATTAAATTCTATTATTTTGTTCATTGTTGTTATTTTTTACCTTTTCCCAGGTTGAGGAAAACAGAAGCAGCTTGTTCTTTTTTCTGCTGTTCCTGAGATTCTTTCCCATGAGTCCAAACTGGTTCTTAAACATGACCTCCCCAATACTGAATATTCCTGTCACACTTTTCTTCATGGCAGTCTTCATTGGTAAACAGTTAAATAGAGTATATATTTCAGAACATTTCTTTTAATTTATTATTCATTTATTTGAAAACATCTGCATTGTCCTTCAGGCCTGATGCCGTACAACTTCATCTGCGTCCAGACGGGATCAATGCTGTCTCATATTTCCTCTCTGGATGACTTGTTCTCCTGGAGTGTGGTGTTAAAACTACTGCTAATTGCCTGTGTTGCTTTGCTGCCTGGAGCTCTGATCCGTAAATACAGCACTCGGCATCTCCATCTGGACGGACTTGAAATAAACGGACTCGGTCAAGATAAGAAGAACAGATAAGGGACAGTGTGGGGACAGTGTGGGGTCAGTGATTTGATCCCCCCACCCGCTTTGTGGGTGGCTACTATTTGTATTTAAAGTGGCTTTTAAGAGCTCTAAAGTCTTTTTTTGTGGCCTCTCATTTTTAAAAATAGAAATGTCATTTTTACATATCATTTACATGGAAGTCTGCTATGTCTGCACTGGCATGGGTTGTGATGTAAGTGAGAAAAGGACTTTTTTCTGCCTTTTTGGGAAGTTCCATATTTATGGTGGTCTTGAATTCTGAATCCTGCCTTTATGTACAAATCACATGAATATGAAACTCTATTCACTTATCAGTTTTCACTCACTATACATACTGTACGTTTATTTCAGTGCACAGGCATTTGTGAAATTTGCAGCAAAGAATAGACATTTGCGGTATTAAATATCATTCTTTTGTAATTACAGACTGTAATAACATGAATATTGTGGATATGGGTTTCGGTCATTGTCTTTTGAAGTTTCACATTAGCCTTAAAAGTGACCTACCTCACTGAAGTGAAATATTTAATATTTGACTTTCTTGGAGTACTTGTAAATATTAAATGGAACATCTAGCTGTAAATATTCACTTTGGGGTTTTTTTAAGGGGAGGGAGGCAGACATACAGTATGTTAAGTCCTGCCTGGTCACTGAAAGCCCATCCAACTTCACGGTGTTGAAATGGTGAATTAAAACAAATGATTTTCTATGTATCAGTGCCATCAGAAATGCTGGGAGCAGAATGCAGTATTTTTATTCACTGAACACAAACATCATGTGAGTAAAGCTGTTTACGTTTTGATAAATCATATGATAATAAACTCATTCAATTAACTTCTGTCAGGACATTTAATCACATCTGCATTGTTCATTTCAAGCCAGTGTTCATATGTACAGTTGATGAATACTATGAATGCAGTTTTTAATTAAAGGAAAAAATGCCATCACATGATTAGTGCATTTGTCTGATCAGGGCTAATGTCCTGTATTTAGCTGCCATGGAAATTACTAGGGATGTGTCAAAAATCACTCCCTATATTAAGCTAGGGATGCACAGTTTTGGTTAAGAAGATAATAGTGATTTTTCGGATAATTAGGGGCCAAGTATCCGTCGTTGTTGTTCTTCCGCTCTTTAGTCTATGGCAGCCCATGGAACCAAAATTGTTAGTTTGTAGGGCTACACAATTTTGATAATATATTAATGTAGAAAGAAAATATAATATCAGTAGTAATAATAACTATTACTTAAAATAAAAATACTATAGTAAAATGTTTAATTGTAAAACTAAGTATTTAGGGGACATCAGATGCCCATTTTCCGCAATTTGGTATGATTCTTTAGGGTCTTCATGAAATGTCTGCAACATACTTTGGTTAAAATTCCTCACTGGACGTGCAAAACACCCTTTTTTACCATCAAAAACAGCTTTTACAGCAAGGCATTTCAGTGTATGTCTCTTTAAATGATAATGAGCTACTGCTCACCCCACCCCTCTCTTCTGGTTTTAGTGTATTCGGTGGCGCATTACCATCAAAAACAAAGCTAATCCACTACGTCCTCAGTGGTTCTGATATCAGGAGAAAATTAAGACTCTTATGTTCACTTTTACATCCAACTACAAAACACCTGCATTGCTTACAAGACACTGTTGTCACTACAGCCGCTCGAGCGGACAGCGTACAACTGGCTGAGGGCGGGGCCTGAGCAGTATGACATCACACTGCTCGTAAAATCAAAACAGCTTGATAACAGACTGTTTAAGTTTTTTGGAGATTAAAAAAAAGGAGTGAATGGATTTTTATCATTGTAGGGTGGTTGTCTCTAGACACTGCTAAGACACATTTATATGCAAGCACCATGTAAAAGTGAATTTTGCATACAATGTCCCCTTTAAAAAAAAAATAATAATAAAATCATTTTAACAGGCTTTAACAGACCTATTTTATCCATTGGCGTTCTTCTTCCGCTCGAGTCTATGGCAGCCCATAGAACTGCTAGCAAGAAAGTTACGAAATTTGGCACACTGATAGAGGACAGTCTCAACATTAACTATAGCAAGTTTCTCTAACTCAAGTCTCTAAGGAGTCTCTAACTCAAATTCTCCAGTGCCACCACTAGTTTCACTCATGTTTATGTTAATAACATTTGAACCGTACATTTTAGAAGCAAAATTCTTTTTTCCTCCGATTCCTTGGCTAATTTACCAAAATTTAAAATTCTAAAGGTCAAGACTTTTTGTAATTTTTAATAGTACGAAACACCTGCTTTTTTTAACTAGTCCTAGACAGTTTGTCTGATTTTCACCAAAATTGGCTCAGATCATCTTCAGACCATGCTGGCAAAAAGTTATGGAATTCAAGTTGGTTAGTCAAACCATTCATGAATAACGCACTAACAAATTTGATGAAGAGCACACAAAAATGGGCGTAAGGCTATTATCTCTGCAACATTATCTCTGAAACTTGGTGTGTGTTATAATAACCATGACCTAAGGCTACCTGTACAGTTTTGGCACAGTGCCTCCTAGTGGTCAGGAGATATGAAAAAATTTATATTTTTGCTTACAACTTCTAAATGGTTTTCAGCCGGTTTGCTTAAAATCGTAAAATCAAAATAAATCAATTGCACATTGATGCAGTTGGTCTGATGCTGCCAGCCATGCAGACATGACTTATTTTGTGTTCTTTGTGCTTGATCCCTTAACTGCTGCTTGCATCTATATTTTTATATTCTAACTAAAATTGCAATACTAATATTTATGGTAATATTATCTATAGCTCTATATAGTGCACTATTTGAAGGGGACAGTCATCTGTAGTGGTGTCTGAAACCATAGTGGACACTGAGTGCACTTATTCAATCCCAAAATGCACCTCCATAATGACTGTACAACTGATGTACACAGCTAGCTGGTAAAAAAAATACCCTTACACAGTAAGCACCATACAGAATGAATGCCGCATGTCGGGCCTTTCAGCGTTCAAATTCACTCATTCACAGAGGACTATATTAGTTGAGTAACGTAGGGAGCAGTGAATGAGGGTGCAGGAGTTATCGCAGATACATCCTAGTATTCCAAAAGACCTCGATTAGTTGTTTCAGATGTGTTAAATCAGGACTGGAGCTAAACTCCACTGGACACCCCTGTCCAACAAGATGAGCTTCACACACAATAATTTTATAAAGAATTTTTATTGCTCAAATCCATGTTGATCAGCAGTACAGTTCACCTACATTTCAAAACAACATGGTTGTTAGCAAAAAAAGTTCAGCTCTCAGTACCCCAACCCCCCCACTACCCACAATCCAGCTGAGGGGACACGGCAGGCAGTGCAGCGAGCCCAGTCTCTGTTTCACATCGCTCGAAATGAACTAACGTGAGAAGCTAGAGAGCTGCGTAGGAATGGATCTGCCGTGGTAAAGGCGCAAAGAAGTTTTCACAGCCTATGATTTGCATTGATTTCTCATGCATCGCTCCGATTTCCCGCTCTCATCCCGACTAGAACGGTGCCGTCACACCGCGAGCAACTATAGCTGTGCCTGTGGTCTATTCTAATATCATAAAATAAACATAGAACAGCACCTACTTGAAGTCTCCATAAGAAGGCCAAAAGAAGACCACGATGAGATTCCATGCCAACACTACAAACAACAGCTATCCTAAACTGACCTGATTCGTTCCGACTTAAATTAGCTATGACTTTTGGCCTACGATAATGCAAAGACCTCAATTCTTCCTAGCGTTACAGGATATCATAATGGATAGCGAGACAGCTTAATTACCAGACTACAGAGACAATATAACAGTGTGATGTTAGTTAATGCACATATCGACTAATGCTTCCGTAAAGTTAAATACCGATGCACGACTGATGACGAAGCCTCGAAATACAAACTCTTAAGAAAAGTTAAGAACCACTGTAGAACATCAGATAGGTGTCTATCGACAGCGTGGCGCGTGTTACAGTTACAACAACGGTTAAAAGTGATCCGAGTTATCATACTGCTACACAACCTGAACTCCATCAACAAGCAAACACCTGAGATTAAGCAGAAAGTCTATCATTCAGGGGAAATAACGGCCTCGTCTAGCTACAATCCTTCACAGAGTCAAGAACCGTGTTCAGCTTCTTGAGTGAAAAACTGCTAAACTAGCAGAAGCCTCTAACCTTTACTAATAGAAACACCTTCAGCACCTGATATCTTTGCTACTCTTTGCAAACAAGTGTGGACGAGTTGCTTCAGTAGGTAAAAAAAACGACTTACACAGGTCTACAGTAACACGCCCCTTACGAAAACGGTTAAACGTTAGAACTAAAACTATGGAGTGGAACGGCTAGCAGTTCAGTCCACAGACAAATCATGGGAATTACTGTATGAAAGCAAACCAGCCATTGCAAGTACACGCACCTGGACCTAACATAGTGACCTTCCACCGTCTTGATTTGACATAGGCCTTGTTGTTTTAGCGGTAACACACAAGGACTGCAACCGGCAACAGATCTGAGGCAGATCTGAGGAGACAAAATACCTGCATTTGTGATTTTTGTGTGACTACAATAAACACTTTTACCAAACAGTTACTCTGTGAATTACATCAAGAAAAAAGCTGTTTCATTTTTCAGTTTTTTTTTTTCACATCAACCTGGTTTTGTTTTGCGAAAGGCCTTGATTTTTAAAAAAATGTGAATTAAAAAATTTGGTCTGACTGTAATTCCTGAATTTGGACTCGTTTTTATAAAATGTAAATGTAAAAGCTGGCTTACGCTTTTAATTGCGTAGTTGCTCCTTGAGAATGCTTTGAATTAAGCCATACTTGATAATTCATAGTCTTTTAGTCACTGATCTAGACATCAGTACATAGCATCCACATTCAAAACCCCCTTTCGGGCAGGTTAAGTACCCCTCAGTTACACATTCGATAAATCACGAGGTTGTGATCGGTAAAAGTAAATTCGCATACAGTTTTGAAAGCTTTAAGATCCATTCTTCTTTATCAGATGGACCTGAAGACTTCAGATCTTTTTCTTGATCTTTTTATTATTATTATTAAAAAGAAAATGTTCAAAACTTTCAGTTTTCAAGGCATACAAAATGTGGGGAGAAAAAAAAGGGAAATAAAGATTGGACTGAGGTACCCTGACGCCTGAGGTAGATCACAATACTGACATGCGCACCGATCACATTCTGATCAAAGTGTTGCGGTGATTCATTACTGTTCTTACTGTTAGTACACTACCGATATTCATATTCTACTTCCGATAAAATAAACACTTCCCTTCAGAATAACATGGCAGTGTTCCACCAAAAAAAAAAAAAACTTTTGTTTTTTGTTTCTTATTAATAGCTCTCGTCACAAAATAGGAAAAAAAATAGATTCATAAATATTTCTCTCTCTTTATATATATATCTATATACACACACGCATACACACAAATGGAAGCTGTGCGTATTGGCATTAACCTTGCGTCTGGAAGATGAGGCTTAGCTCTCATAGGGCGAGGGAGCTGTCTGCGATGACATAGACTGGTGACGTTTAAGGCCACGAGCTTCCATGGTCAAAAAGAAGAAAAAAAAAAAACATAATAAAGCACAAAGGGATATCCATGCCTGCACATCCTGTTGAAACAGTCGATCAGTTTCCCACAACTGCCCGAAAATTGGTTAAAAAAAAAAAAAACAAGAACAATCTCGCCGACCAACCGGCTTACTGAACAGGGTGGTGCACTTTCTAAAAGGCTGCTTATTGTACATTCACAGCTGTCATGCCGTTTAGAAAGCTCCCTGACAAAGAGATTTTAAAGCCAAACGCGGTCGTGTGTGTACCACAGGTCATAAGGTGCCTCCTCGTCCCACATCAACCTGACCCTCCAATCACATTTTGAGTCGCCCGTCTTTTCGTTTCCTTTCAGCATAGATTAAGGCAGAGTTCTTGGTGCACATTCGATTTCGCTTCTGCCCGAGCCAGTGAAGGTGCGCTGTCTTTCAGACGCTGGTGCTTGCTTTATATTCTTTTCATACCCCCTAAAGCAAACAAAGGGGTGTTGACTCCTAAACCACATCTACCACATACCTACTCCGTCTCGTGATGACTGCCGCCACAAGAATGTGGTGGCGATGAAATGACTAAAAGGCTGCAAAAACACTGGTGTAAAAATAAAAAGGGAGTGTAAGAGCTGGACAGAAATACGAAGCTACAAATGATAAAAGCTTAAAAATGAAAGAAGCGGCATCCGTTGGCACGCGCAGGCTAAGTAACAAGGATCCATTGAGCTGGGTGATCCCAAAAAGCAAACAGGCTAAGATATGAATAAATGTTTTGTCATTTACATTTCCCAACTTTCTTGTCCCATCAAGAAATCTGAAAAACGTAACGTTATATGCGTATGCGACCGCATATGTGCACTACACGCCCGACGGGTTGTGCAAAACATGAAAAATCGTGGTTCTGCTTCAGATATAACAGTATATTTGTTCTAGTGTACTGGTGAGAATACTGCTGAGGATCACTGAAATCACAATCTGAGGTTAAAAAAAAAATACGGTCGCCAACTGCTAGTGCACACCCACACTTTACCTACCCCAAAAAACAGCAACACAACTCAGTCAAAATGCATCAGTGTACACGTGTTAATGGAGCGTCTTATCTGTGTTAACCCTAGATTAAGCCTAAATTAAGAAGTTTATAAAGAAATTGTTACGTGGGGCGACCGTGATGTTTCCCGTCCTGATAACAGACGCCCCGTACCTATTCTTCTCAAACTCAGGGTGTGTCTGAATGTTAAAAGGAACACTTGTCTTGCGTGTGCTTCCTTCCCCCCTCCCTCCCCAAGCTGGCAGTGCACTCAGAGCCCTTCTGCCTGTGGCTCCTTCATCTCCCCCAGAAAGAAGTTCTTTGGTTTTGATCCCACGGCTGCTGGTCTGCCCGGCCGGTCCCCTTCGTCCGGTCTGGTCTGGTCTGATTCCAGTTGGGAGGGCTACATTCATTGGCAGGTGCCCGCTGGGGCTGCCCTGATGGTCACTTGGAGCGGTGTGTCACGGGGGCGCCTTGCTGGTGCTTCTGCTCCTGTTGTTTCACCTGCTGGATGATCTCCCTGATTTTCCTCTGTGCAGTCTGTGGGATCAGAGGAGAGTATGTTTAGGGTGTTAAATGTTTGATTTTAGGTTCTATTCTAGTCTGTGTAAAGGCAATTCAGAGAATAGTTTCTAAATGCATCAGAAATGTATTGCTGAAACATATTACAAACAATGTGAACTATGTAGTACTGAAATTACCCTTTGCAAACAGCTTGATTGACAGGCGATCTGACCAATCGTAATGCAGAATCTGCCATTCTGGCCGACAGACAGATCAGTAAAATACTTGAAAAAGTCAGCACACTCAAAAAAAAAAATCAAAAAGTCACAGGCGAGATGAAAGCAATTGTGAGCATTTTACTTGCTTTCATCTCGTCTGTGACTTTTTGATTTTTTTGAGTGTGCGGACTTTTTCCAAGTATTTTACTTTTTGGGAAACTTTTTTGGTCTACACACCTCAGTTGGATTGTTTCGAAGGCGCGGTGAGTTTCTGGCTGTTTTTCGACAGACAAATCAGAAATAAGAGTAGATTAACTTCGGTGGACTTAAACTTGTACTGATGTTTTTCTGCAGTTGTAATAAAATAGCCACTGAGCATGGGTCCTCCCCAACACTATAATAACTAGAGCGCATTAGTATCAGTGGTTTACCCACTCAATCGCCAGTTACCATCATTACCGTTAGTTACTACAGCCAACAGTTTGCTAGCTAGCTATGCCTTTGTCACGTAAATGCTTATTACCCTGGTTGCGATAATTGGCTAATAGTTGGCTGTGTAAATCCAATTAAGCTGCTAGAAGATGCATCCATTCAACTCTTTTTGACAGTTGAGAGAGGCGTCAGCTTTCGTGCGAGTAGGCGTGGTTTCAGTGCTGACAGCAGAAACACCCCTAGTGTTTCAGAGCAGAGAATACTTTTTTTTTTTTTAATGATTTTGATAACTTTACTTTTTCTAGCTGTGTGGTTAACATTTTCCTGTGATGCGACAAACTCAGAACACCTTTAATATTGCTTCACACAGACTTTAAAAAAAGAAAGGTGAATGAAGGTGGTGCCTTAAGACTGAAAGATTTAAAGTTTTGTCACTGCCACATTTCACCAGTGATGGGAATAATGGCGTTATAAATAAACAGCATTACTAAAGGCAATACTTTTTTCAGTAACGAGTAATCAAACGAATCACTGTTTCCCCCGTTACAACGCCGTTACCGTTACTGATAATAAAATGCAGCGTTACTATCATTATTATTAGTAGCCGAGATGATGACGAAGGTGATGTGGGCGTTTACATGTAAAATTTGAAAAGTGGAGCAGCTTGTGGGCGTGATCACATTAGAGATGAGTTTAGACGGGAGAATATTTTATCAGAGAATATTTGTTTTCGACTTGAATTACTTCATTTAGAAGTAGATAATATTTCAAGCCTTCTATACACATATTTCTCATGTCTGTAAGGCACATATTCACGGAGATTCTGGTTGTTTTATTTATGTGTCTGTGAAGGGACGTGACGGAGACCAAGACGGCAGAGACCACACCCTTATTTATTTTATTTATTTTACAGAAGCACATTGTTTTCTTGTTATTATGACTATACACAAATAAAAGTAGACCCTTTGCCATTTCAAACTATTTTCAGTTCTGTTTGTGGTCATCAAGAAAAAACAAGGCAGACCCCACCGGTGCGGTCTTCGACCCCAGAGGGTTTAACAGTGTTGCCGTTTGGTGTTTTTCCATGTCTGCGGGTTGAAGCGGCCCCAGTAACGTGATATTTAGCCTCTCACATCGTCCCACAGCAACATTAAAATAATGTACATTAGCGTACAATGTTTTATTAATTTACTATATTTAATATTGGGGGCATCCAAGTTATTTGACATATCTGAACTTGAACGTTTGGCTTTGGTAAGATTATTTTGAAACAGGTCTCTAATATGCTAATTTGTTGCTCAAGAAACATTTTTTATTAATAACAATGTTAAAATAGTTATGCTACTTTAAAGTTTTAGGGAAACAGTAATACTTTTTTCCAGGCAACAGAAACATTTAGCTTGAAGTAGAAAGTTTCAGAACATTAAAAATGCATTTACCGTCACATTGAAAAAACATAACGCACCCTAGATGAATAAAAGTGACCACCAGCCTAGTAAAAACTATTATATAAAATAGTTGCAGAGTTTCTATAGAAATGTCACATCTAAAGGTAAAATGTTACATTGGGCTTTTTTTTAAACATCAATGTTGGGAAGGTTACTTTACAAGTTACTTTATTTAAAATGTAATATGTAGTGTAATTATTTCAGTTATTTTATTCAAGTAACTGATTACATTTGATTACTTTTCTACATTTCTAACAAATGTTTTCAACTGTTAATCATTTACAAACATTTAAACCTGGTGGAGTTAACCTTAGAGTGGTACTAAACTCTGATTACTGTTAGACTTCTCTAAATATTTCATCACTTGAATTAAGATTATAATAGTTACATTTTAAAGCACAGCCACCACAAAAACAGACTTTATCGCCTATTTTTACTTTGGTATCATTCTGAGGTTAAATACTGATTTAAAATCATAACAAGATATAGTTTAATAGCTATTCTACTGTTTTTGAAACCAAATCTTTGCAAAACTATGATAGGGAACACATCTAACAATGAAAAACAGTTAATCTTATAAAATAAAGCATATATATAAACCCAAATAGGGAATAAAACAGTTATCAAATAAACATGTCCTATTCTGTGTCCTAAACACCTGAAACATTGGTGTCTAATATTTTAGAGCAGCCAATGCAATTTTGGCAAGAAATCAAATATTCAGATGTAACCCCTTTTGTAATCATTAACATTCTCATAAGTAACTAATTTACATACACATTTTTTTCCTCAGTAGCTTTAACAGATTAGTTACATTTATTCAGTAATTAAATGACTTAACGCTGTTACATGTAACTAGTTACTCCCCAACACTGTTAAACATCATATACAAAGCTAGAGATGTTGAAATGAAATGTTGTGCAAAGAAAAAAAATCAACTAAAAGCCAATCAGAAAATATTTGATATTTAAAATACAGTTAAGACAAGCATTATTTTGACTACATCTTCTCATTCTCTGGAGCTGGAAATTTTAGCCTTTATAAACAAAACAGCAAAAAGTTAAATGTGAAAGCAAACACTCTCAACATATGTAGTGATGTGTTGTGTATAATTCACCTGGCTGGCAAAGAAATGCCCACTAATTTTGACAAAGACCTCGTCGTTCTCGTCTGGGGTTTGGTCCCGTGGCACTATGACCTCTGCACTTGTTAGGTTCTGCAACTCATTGACCTGAAAGAGGTTTAGAGAAACAAGTTGATGACGCCATGACCTACGAGTACTCTTTATCATAATGTCAGTTGGGTCAAAATGTGCAAACGCTGTGGTTCAATCAGATTTATACAAGAACAAGCAGCACATATCCAGTTGCTCATTGGTACATGACCCACGTCAAGACCAAGCTGCTGTGATGCCCTTGGCAACTGCAACCCCCGTCTACAAATGATGCCCCTGTGGTCTGAGTCACCATGAATAGAGTCAAATATTTCCTAGAAACAAAACGTACAGTTCATGAAACATATAATAATTCTGACTGAAACAGGTCATGTTGATTTGGATCAGCCTGTCCTCTTCAAAGCCCGAGACTATAAAGTATGTTACGTAACATAATAACCCAACTTTAGCCATAATAAAGTTTTTTCTCTTCAGCTTTAAAAAAAGGTTGCACCGCCATTTCAGTGCTTTTAGTGAATTTGCTGACCAAATTGCACAGAAAATGTGGTATATATAAAGCAATTCTCAAAGACATTATCAACATTTCCAACATTTGCTCTGGTGGCATGTATTAGCTCTCTCAGGAACTCTTCACACCACATTAACTTTGATTAATCAGCAATGTTCCCACTCTTTAACAATGAACATTTCATTGTTTTTTTTGGAAAGCTATTTTAAATGTTTTATGGATTCTGAGAATAACTGTTAACTTCTGCAAACACATTTTTGACTCAATTATTTATAATGGTGCATAATGACAGGAATATTGACTCTGCAAAGAAAAAAATAGCAGTGATTGGATGCGCTACGCAATCATCTTGTTGAAAAAGGTGTAAACAGAGATAATTTATTGTGAATCAGAATCCTATAGTATGTCTGGCATTATAAACTGAATCATCTCTGAATGCAAAGTCTTACATTACTTAAGCTCAGGGTAAATATGTGTTTTCATAATTAATAAACACCACACTAAGGCCTGATGCCATATCCGCTGTGTTTTCTCCTCCGTCATAAGAGAAAACACTACTGTAACTTACTACTTCCTACTTTGTTTCTCACCGTTTTGCCGCCTTTCCCGATGACCCTCCCAGCTGCTGAAGAGGGCACTTTTATATGTGTCTCCAGCTTCACTTCTTCTTTTGCAGAAAAGAAATTCTCTTCTTTCAGTTTGCCAAATATCCTGCCCTGGGCCTAAAACGCAGAAGCAAAGACAACGTTCGCCGTTCAGGGGCATAACTGGGTACAAGAGAACTAAAGGCTATAAAGATTCAACTAAAATACTTTTCAATTGTCAAAAACTAATTAATACTGGGATTTAAAGTATATTTTGTTTTATTCCTTTACCTTAAACTGAGCTTCTGGCGGGCCAGTGATGATAACCATCCTCTGAGTGACGTCAGGACTCTCTGCAGGTGCAATCTGAACATAAACAACAAATTTATGTAAACACATTGTTTTTACATACCAATCAACATTATTTTCTGACATAATCAACCTCATGCCACAAACGCTGTTGACAGAAACTAATTTGCTTTAAAGAGTATTTCTTTTTTCTTTCTACCATTCATAGAGCTCATTCTTTTGAAGTCTCATTGCACAGCCACCAGAGGGCTCTGTTTCCAATTACTTCCAATAGCAGCCTCTGAGCAACAAGGGTTTAACAGTTCAAAGGATTACTTCACTCCAGAATTCAAATTTCCTGTCAATTTACTCACCCACATGTCATCCAAGATGTTCATGTCTTTCTTTTGCTTTAGTCGAAAAGAAGGTTTTTGAGGAACATATTCCAGGACTTTACTCCATACAGTGGACTTCAATGGGAACCCACAGGTTGAAGGTCTAAATTGCAGTTTCAATGCAGCTTCAAGAGGGCTCTACACAATCCCAGCAGAGGAATATTTACAGTCTTATTTAGCGAGACACTTGGTCATTTTCTAAAAAGAAAAAAATTCATATACTTTTTAACCACAAATGCCCGTATTGCACTAGCTCTGAGATGCACGTTGGGAAGATTACGCATTATCATTGCTTTACCTTTTTTTTTGTAAAGGGCTTCGACTTAGACTTTTAACTTTGAACGTTTGCATTGTAAACACTTGGTCAGTGTTTCCGCCTATGTCACGTGTGACCTTTTCAACTTGACTACGTAATGCGTGAAGTCGTGGACACAGAGCTACAGTGCAAGACGAGCATTTGTGGTTAAAAAGTATATGCATTTGTTTTGTTTTTTTTTATAAGACCCTTATTTCTTGGCTGGGATTGTGTAGAGCCCTTTGAAGCTGCATTGAAACCGCAATCTGGACCTTCAACACGCTGATCCCAATGGAGAAAAATCCCAGAACGTTTTCCTCAAAAACCTTCATTTCTTTTTGACTGAAGAAAAAAAGAAACATCTTGGATGACATGGGGGTGAGTAAACTATCAGGAAATTTTAATTCAGTAGCAACTAATCCTTTACATTTTTAATGTTTCTTTTGTATTTTGGTTTTGTGGCCATTCAGTAAAATCAGATGTCATTAAACCATATGCTGTGATTACATAGAATTCACATTTTGTGAAATGTCAGCATTTCTTGAAATATACAGAAAAGATAAAAAAAAAAAAGTTGTCACTTTCGAATATCATTATGACATTCTCCAAGTATGCATTAGTTCAGTGATATTAAGAATTACTGTTTACACAATGGACAGGCAAACCTGGACTGTGTATTTGTTGGATATAGTATATCGATGGAACTCTCAACTTCTCGTATACATGGATCTAATGTGAAAACTGTAAATTTATGGCATTCAGCTTTTAATGTTGTGTCATCTTTTGTGTCATCTAAAATCTTTGTAAAAATGTTTTTTTTTGTTATTTATTTATCTATCATTATTTTTTATTTATTTTTAGAATTATTATTATTATTTTTTTAAGGTCTTATTTATTTTATTTATTAATTTTATTTTTATGCTCTACAAAAGTTTGGGGTAAAATGACTTTTTAAAGAAATTAATACTTTTATTCAGATGATTAAATTGATCAAATGTGACAAAGACATATATAATGTTACAAAAGATTTCTGTGAAATAAATGCTGTTTTAATAAATGCAATGGCAGGACTGGAGTAATAACTGCTGAAAATTCAACTTCGCCATCACAGAAAATATTCATCACCTTAAAATAGAAAACATTTATTTTTAATTGTAATAATATTTCAAAATAATACAGTTTATCCTGTATTTTTGATCAAATAAATGCATTCTTTGTAAGCTTGACAGACTGCTTTAAAGAAAATCATAGCCCTTTTGAATGGTAGTGTAATAATCTTATTTCCAAACGTGCTATTAGACATGAAATGAACTGAGGTAAAAACACACACGAAACCATGGGTAGTGAACTGTCTCACCCCTACTGATTACCCAGCAACCCACAGGGCTGAATCAACAGAGAGTGGAGGTTACGGATGATTGGCTCACCCACACTGAGGCAGTAGGCCAAATCTGAGCATGATATGGTTAGATTGAAATCAAGGATCTTAGCAATAGGACAGAAAATTAGATGGATTATTCTGCTTCACCTAACAAAAACACAAGTAGCCTTCATTTTACAAATTTAACATGACAGCAGTGGCGTTTCAGTAGGCAGGAACTCCTACCTTAATAGAGGCTCCTGCGAATCGTGCCAGTTGTTTAATATGTTGGCCTTTCTTGCCAATAATAGCACCGACAGCCTGAGTTGGAATAAAGAGGTAGACCACCTCCTGTTCAGGAGCCTGCTGTGGAGAGGGCAGAAGAAACATGCAAAATATTACGGCTTCTAATTCAATGTGATGCAGTAAATCAGGGATTCCCGATAAAATGAGAATGTCAGGTAGAGTCATCCTTTTTTTTTTTTATTTTATTTTTTTTTTTTAAAAGTGGTTTGGAAAAATGTCACTGTGTCTGTTTACTCCATTTAGTTTCCCAAACCACCCACAATCCCACTGAGATACTGCTCAGTTCAGCACAGGCTGGAGGTCAAGCCCTGAAAGTTCACACAGGTTTGTACCGAGCCAAAAACAATCCACTCATCACTCAAAAATGATGCTGAGGACACACACCTATTTTCTGTTTCTAAAGGACCTGATCTGCTTGACACCAAAGTGTGAACCATAGGAAACTGATGACTCATTGTTCAGACTCTCAGCATGGGCGACAGTGAAAGATTGAAGATACCAGAGAGCTTTTTCATTCGGGAGTTAACGGCATTTCAAGTCAACACCATTAGCTTGAGGTGTTCAGCAATGTCTGACAGAGACAGAGGTTGCTATTTGGTGAATAACTAACAAGTTATTTATTAAAATGACATCAGATGTTGATGGTGCACTGGGTTACACAGTCAACAGAATGGAAATATTTTCTGTTTTTAAGTATTTGGCAGGGAATTTAAAATCAATATGTGACCCTGGACCAAGTCTTTAGTCGCTTGGGTATATTTGTAGCAATAGCAAAAAATACACTTTTTATGCCAAAAATCATTAGGAAATTAAATAAAGATCATGTTCCATGAAGATATTTTGTAAAATTCCTACTGTAAATATATCAAAACTTAATTTTTGATTAGTAATATCAATTATTAAGAACTTCATTTGGACAATTTTAAAGGCGATTTTTTCAATATTTTGATTTTTTTGCACCATCAGATTTTAGATTTTCAAATAGTTGTATCTCAGCCAAATATTGCCTTATCTTAACAAACCATACATCAGTGGAAAGATTATTTATTCAGCTTTCAGATGATGTATAAATCTTAATTTTAAAAAAAATTACCCTTATGACTGGTTTTGTGGTCCAGGTTACATATTGTGTAACACAGGTGTTTTTTGGACATCATATTTGTTTTAATTAAATTAGCATTATATCCCACTCTCTAGATATCAATATATGATATAAAATATGACATGACATAAAATGGGTTGGCTGGAACACTGCATTTAGCAATCATCATCCAATGCCAGAACAATCCATTTTATTGCACAGTTTCAGTTAGAGTTAGAGTACTCACTGTGTGCTGGTGAGAGATGGCACTAGCAGGCGGGACACCGTACAGCCCACCCAGCTGTGATGAGTGACCCTGGAACAAATGAGATGGATTAATATGCAATCATTTTACATCACAACAACATTTCACTGGCTACTGTTTATTACACGTTATCATGAGAAGAAAGGAGATTCCATAAGTTCATATGTCATTCCTCGTAGGTGCGCTTTTACTGTATATTTTCACATTTATTTCGCTTAACATTTCTGCTGATTAGACCAGAATGAATTGTCATGAATTATCTGGTTAAGTACTGATCTACTGTGTCGATCAACAAAGAAAATCGCTACACTAAATAATTTAATTAAAGCATTATTTCACTTCCAGAACAAACATTTACAGATAATATACTAACCCTTTCTTTCTTCAGTCGTAAAGAAATTATGTTTCTTAAAGAAACATTTCAGGAATGTTCTCCATATAGTGGACTTCAATGGTGTCCCCAAGTTTGAACTTCGAAAATGCAGTTTAAGTGCAGCTTCAAAGTGCTCTAAACCAGCGTTTCCCAAATCCAGTCCTCACCCCCCAGAAACAAATTGACAATATATATACTTTTTAACCTTAAATCCTCGTATTGTCTCGTCTCTGCGATGCACATGCGTAGTCTGTGTCATCCGGGTCAATATAGTTAGGGTATGTCGAAAAACTCCTGTTGGGGAAAATTCATTTATGGGTGATTTTTGCATGCTTACGTGACAAACTTGTGTGTAAGGTGTGGGGAAAACAGCAGGTGGTAAAGTGCTGATCAGACTCCTGGGTAAAAAAGGGCCTCTGTGCCTTATAGGGAACAACTGGGAACTGGGGACCCCACGTCCGCTATGAAGCTGACCCCAGGGGTCAGAGAAAGCATAAATATGTATAGGGAATGCTGAGAAGGGATGATCTATAGAGTTGTTTTTGCAGGTTTTCTTTCCTTATATGACAGCACGGGCTGTTTTTAGTATGTAACCTTGGGTGTGCAAAGAGATATAAAGCGGAGACGATAACTCCCTCCTTTGTCACACTCAGCAGGGCGCTGTATCTGTTTGACTGTGAACCTTTCTTGCAAGAAATAAACCTTTAAAACGCAGCTGCGCAATTTGTCTTTATTGATCGAGAGCCTCAAGCAAAGATTTTTGCCACAACAATTTGGTGTCAGAAGTGGGATTCCTTGGCTGTGTCTTCTGACCTGACAGCGGACCGGTGACCGTAATCCTGAACAATAGACGTTCAGCCCTAACCCCAACTAGGATTCAGGGAGAGAGGGGCCGCTCCGCCGGGGGCCAGGAGAGACACCACTGGAATCAACAAAACGAACAAGGCCTCCACTGAGACTCTCGGTAAGAGACAAATTGATTTTCTTTTTCTTTGGGGGGAAAAGTGTCAATAGATAAATTTAGGGAAGGGGGGAACGAACCATACTGACAACTGGCAAGAGGTTACACTGACGGCAACCGTGGGGGTTGTAGCAGTAGGTGTAACAGGTCTGTGCGAGACGAGATACACTGACGGCAACCGTGGGTTTCTAAAGGTGCACGAGGGTTAGAGTCCCGCACCCGAGAGAAAACGAGAGGTTGTAGCAGTAGGTGTATTGATCGCAACCCTGCAGCAAGAGGCTTCGAGGGTAGACCAGAAGCAGGAGCTTCAAACCCAGCCAGTCTTGGGTGAAAGATTGGGCCTGTCGGAGACGTCTGACAGGATTTGTAGGCGCCGAAAAGCGGTCAGAGTCAGTATGGGGAAGTCCCAGAGTAAATTTGGGAAATATGACACACCGACGTTTGCTCAGATGAGAAAGTCGGCGGGTGAAAAGTGTATGCTTGACATAGAGAAGTTGATTAAGTATCATGAGTTTCCGAGGGAGGGAACCTTGAGTGTAGCGAAGCTGAAAGCGGTAAAGGAGTCAGTAAAAGAGGGCAGCGAGATGCCGAAAAGGTGTTGTGCAAGGCATGTGTGTAAGGAATGTGAGGCGACGGTGAACTGTTGGCTCAGGGAGGCAGAGAGGAGAGAAAGAAAAGCTCTGCAGAAAGCTATGGCAGGCAGTAAAATAAAGCCTGAGGGAAAACAAACCGAAATAGGAAAAAACGGACAAAAAATTAATGAGATGCTAAAAGAAATGAGTGTGAGTGAAGAGAAAATCAGAGAAATAAAAGAAGGAAAAGCACTTGCACTGATTACATGTACTAATCTGTCTGATGTCTCTGTTTCTGAACATGTACCACCGCCATACCATCACTATCCCATGGCCGAGTTACAAGCCCTGAGAGTTGATCCCGACCTCGACTGCTCCCCTCCGAGAAGACCTACAGCACCGCCAGCAGCAGCAGCAGCAGCAGCAGAAGCAGAAGCGCAGTGGGTGACACAGCCAACCGCGCCGGAGGAGAGATTACCCGCGACGCGACCAAAGTCACTGATACTGCAGGGAAAGAGAGCCAGAGAAAATCGGCTGAGGGAGGAAGAAGAAGACTATGCTGATGTGCCCGAAACTCCTCTTTTCGACAACAAAGATGAGGAAGAAGAACTGATGATGCGCAGAACCCCACAAATGAAGAGGAAAAGACCCCTGACGAGACTGACGGTAAAGCGGGAGGAGAAAAACATAACCGCACCGATGATTGAAGTCTCGGGGCCGGACGGGCCTATGATGATCTTCAGACCGTGGACCGCGCTGGAAGCAAGGGAAGCTATGGCACACCTGCCAGACGTGAGCGAGGGGGGCGACAGACTGAGCACAGAACTGCTGAAATTCTGTGAAGAGTTCAGCCCGACCATGACGGAATTGAGGAGACTTCTGCTGTCAAAACTGGGGCCGTCAAACTGGTACAAGATAAGCGGCAGAATGCCAGCAGACGACCACAGACGGAAAAGCAGCGACTGGAATGATGATGACAACGACGGCTACCGAAGAGCCGTAGAGACAGTGGCTGACGTGATAAAAGAGACATTTCCGACACGAGTCGACATGTCAAAGATCAGCAGATGCCGGCAGGAGAAAGACGAGACAGTCGATGATTACTACTGCCGCCTGCACGACGTGTTCAATAAATTCTCGGGGCTGACAGAACCGGCTCACAGAGGGCTGGAGCCCGGCACGTGGGAAAGCCATCTGAGGAATGCATTTCTGGATGGGCTGAAACCTGAGATCACAGAGAAAGTGAAAGTATCCTGCATCGAGTGGAGAGAGGGAAGACTGGCCACGGTGTTGATTCACGCCCGGCATGCTGATGGATTGCTGAGAGAGAAGCGTGAAAAGAAACAGGCCAAGAGTGACAGTGATCTGCGGCTGAGTTTGTCAAAGATCGCGATGGGTGCAGCGAGATACGAACCGCGACGAGAGAAGCGCGAGAACGGGGGCAAAAGAAGGAGTGAAAAGGGCCCAGCGAGGGACTGGCGAAACTCTCGTAAGTGGAGCTGCTGGATATGCGAGACGGACGACCACGACATGAGAAGCTGCTCTAAGTGCTGCGTGTGCAAAAAGGATGGACATTGGGCCAAACACTGTCCGGAGGCGAAAAAGGAGGACAAGTCGGACTGAAGCGAGGAGGACGGGGAGCAGCCGAGGGAAGGAGGAGGGGGCGAGCGGCCACAAGTAAAGGGAAGTGAACATAAATTAATCACACACACATACACATACACTGATATTCTGACTGCTCTCCGCAACGAAGAAAAAGCTTGCTTTTATGTGTCTATGTCCGAAATGAATGATGAAAATGTTGAAAAACAGTTTGCTATGTATGAGTGTGAGGCGTTTAAAGTAATGCCAAAATACCCATTGATAGTTCAGGGAACAATGATCGATTTCCTGGCCGATTCAGGGGCTACGAGATCAACCGTGCGACCATGTGACTTGCCACGTAAACCAGAGCTAACAGATCATGTTTCTGAATCCATTTGCGCATCAGGGCGCTCTATGTTCGAAAGGTACACAAAACCTTTGATTTGCGAAACAGAAACAGGGAGAGTGTTGAAACATGCATTTGTGTTTTCCAAAACTTGTCCGGTGCCCATTTTGGGGAGAGATCTGATGTGCAAACTGAATTTGAGGCTCATTGCTGATTCCTCGGGTGTCAGAGTAGAGGAGGAGGGGAGTGAGCAATGGAGCTGTTTGCACGAAGAGCCTCAGTGGGTATACGAGTGGCACATCATGAATTATGATTGGGCTGAAATGATGTGCAGAAAAGCAAGAGAATGTATAACAAGCTCTGGGGTGGAAATGATGGCACCTGACGAATTACACTGCACGTCACATGTCGCACTGCAAAGAGATGAAAATTATGAAAAAGATTGGTTTGAGAGAGATGAGACAGAAACTTTGAGTTTTGACAAAATGTTTTGGACAGACAGTGTGTGTGCGTTATCAGCCTGCCTCACAGAAGCACAGTCTAGGCAGTATCAGATGACAGAGCAGACTGTCCCACACTTATCACTAAGCAAGGCCAGAGGGCAGAAATGGTCTGAAGTTGGATTGTTTGTGAAACAGTGTGTTGATGCTGGGGACTGGAGAGAGACAGGGCCTGATTTGCAGCACAGTGAGAGTTTGAAAGCATTTATGGTGACATTTAAATGCGAAGTTGAAGTTGAAAGGGTTGTGAAGCCAATTTTACATGAGCACACTGACTGGGAGAATCAATGCATGGTAAATGTTGACCCCTCAGACATTCATCCAGCGCTGGCAGAAGTGTCATCCCATGTATGGGCTAAACACAAATATGATGTGGGGTTAATTAAGGGATGTGAACCGCTTGTGATCACTCCAAAATCCGACTACAGGCCGTGTCAACATCAATATCCACTCAAAAGAGAGGCTATTGAGGGAATAAGACCAGTGTTTGAGTCCCTGTTGAGGGAGGGGGTGATAGTGCCGTGCAATGATTCCCCAGTGAGAACTCCAATCTTTCCTGTGAAAAAGATTAGAGACAAAGGTCAACCTACAGAGTGGAGGTTTGTACAGGATTTGCAGGCCGTGAACGCAGCCACAAGACAGAGGGCTCCATTAACATGAAAATTCAATTGGCACAGGCGCCCGCCTTGGGCCTTCCAAATGGTGATAGGCCGTTTGTACAGATGGTTGATGAAAAGAATGGGTTTATGACTTCTGTGTTGTTGCAACATCATGGGGATAGACTGCGACCTGTGGCTTATTTTTCTAGCAAGTTGGATCCGGTTGCTGCGGGGCTGCCACTTTGTCTGAGGGCGGTGGCAGCTGCAGAGCAGGCCGTGATAGCCTCAAGAGAGTTTGTGGGTTATTCTGACCTAACTTTGATGGCGCCACACGCGGTCACCATGATCTTGCAAGAACAGAAAACATCACATTTGTCAACAGCTAGATGGTTGCGATACCACACAATATTACTAGACATGCCAAATATCACGATTAAGCGGTGTACGACCCTGAATGCTGCGACTCTCCTCCCGACAGAAGGGGACGGGGAGGAGCATCATTGTTGTTTGACGACATTGGAACAAATTTGTACGCCACGTCCTGACCTTTCTGATATGCCACTCGAAAATTGCGACAATGTCCTCTTTGTGGATGGATCTGCGTCAAAGGATCCACAAACAGGCCAGAACAACGTAGGTTACGCAATAACAACTGAGTTCGAAGTTGTGGCTTCCGGAAAGCTACCATCAAATTACTCAGCTCAGGCGGCTGAGCTCGTAGCGTTGACAGAAGCGTGCAAATTAATGAAAGATCAATGCGTGACAATTTACACCGATTCGCGTTACGCTTTTGGCGTGACTCAGGATTTTGGGGCTTTGTGGAAACACAGAAAATTTTTGAAATCCGACGGGCGACCGATTTTGAATGCCCACTTGGTGGCAGAACTGCTCGAAGCTATCTTGCTGCCAAAGAAGATAGCCATTTGCAAATGTGCAGCACACACTAACCAAACAGACTCTGTTTCTTTAGGTAATGCGAGGGCGGATGCAGCAGCAAAAACGGCTGCTGCACAACAGGCAGAGGAGCCAGAGTGCACTCTGTTATCTGACACTAATGAAAACAGTCTTTCATCTTTACAGGGCATGCAGACCTTTGCTACAGGGGCAGAGAAGGAGCAATGGAGGAAGTGTGGCTGTAAAATGACGAATGGCGTGTGGATGAGTGAGGATGGCAGACCTTGTTTACCAAAACATTTCTTTTCACATTATTGTCGTTTGACACACGGGTTAGACCATGTGTCAAAAGGGGGAATGATGATGCAAATGAAAGAACTGTGGTTCACAAAGGGGTTTACAATCTTTGCAGAAAAATTTTGCAAAAGATGCGTTATCTGTAATACCCATAATGTGGCGCAAGGCGCAAAAATGCCTCTGGTGTCCCAACCGCCACCGGCGGGACCCTTTGAATATTTGCAAATGGACTTTGTCGAACTGAATCCGTGTGAAGGGAAAAAGTACTGTTTGGTGATGGTGGACATGTGGTCTAAATGGACTGAGGTCTTCCCATCATCAAAACAGGATGCAACGGCGGTGGCAAAAGCACTGCTGACTGAGATTGTCCCAAGATGGGGAATTCCACAAAAAATCAGTTCGGACAATGGTAGGCATTTTGTGAATGAGGCAATAGCACAAGTAGGAAAATTTCTGGGTATTGACATGAGAACACATTGCGCCTACTCACCGCAGAGTGGAGGCGGGGTGGAACGCCACAATCAAACCCTAAAGAACAAATTGGCAAAATGTTGTGAGGAAACTGGACTCACATGGGTGAAAGCACTGCCGATTGTTCTCATGTACATGAGAATGAGAAAGCGAGTGAGATCAAATTTGAGCCCATACGAAATTTTGTTCGGTAGACCACCACATGTGGGCCTAGAAGGGGGAAAACAACCGCTGCCATCCACAGAGCTGTGTGAACATGACATGCTGAGTTACTGCAAAGAAATGTCTTCTCTGTTGTCCAATATTTGTGTGCAGGTAAAAGCAGCGCAACAAAAGGTTGCAGAGAAACCCTTGCACGCCTTTAAGCCAGGGGACTTCGTGGTGATACGTGACTTCAGGCGAAAAAGCTGGAGGGCAAAAAGGTGGCTGGGACCGTTCCAGGTGCTTCTGACCACGCATACGGCGGTAAAGGTGGCAGAAAGGGCAACGTGGGTGCACGCCAGTCACTGCAGGAGAGTTCCATCAACAACCCAGGAGGGGGAGTGGGAGCGAGCTCGAGATAACGACCAGCAGTAGCCAGGAGGAAACGTAAACACTCAACACGTCAGCGTGGGAGCGAGCGCGGAGGGAAAGGAGGAGAGCCAATCTGATCTGCAAGCAGCAAAAAACTTCTGTGGGACGGCGAGCAGCCAAGCGAAATAATCCTGAAAGAACTGACAACATAGCAAAGGGGCACCGAGGCGAGACCTGAAAGTGAGAGAGGAAGATCCAGGGGCGGCGCCTGCAGCGGAGATAAAGAGGTGCAGAAAGTTGAGAAAGCGCCCATCACAACCAGACTACCTCACACGTCCAGGGCAAACCCGCCAGCTAGAAACACTGCCAGAATGGAGCAAGTAAGACCGTGGTACCCATTCAGACTGAATGGCCTCTGTGGCCTAAGAGGCACCACATGCCTGCTGATAACCTTAAGTTCGATTATATGTGCTGTTTCGCTCTATATGGCCATAGAAGAAGCAGGATTGTTCACTCCAGGAACCGAGGAGGAGGAGAGAAACGACACGGAACTGCTGCGGATAAGAAGAGCACTGGTACTGACTGCGGTGACCCCAATGAATGGCCCCGATGGGAAGACAATAACGGTGACAGAAGGATCGAACGTGAGATTCAACTGCAACCCATTTCTGAGTAACTGTCCATATTGTGCAGAACGTCAATACCGAGGGACCAGCATTGCAGAATACGCACCGACTTACTTCTGCGAACACCCGTGCGGCTGGGGAGAGGTGAAGGCCTACACAAAACCTGCAAGCTACGGCCAGGATGAGAGATTCCGAGTGGCAAAGAGGAACCTCGGGGGACACAACAAAGACGGACTGACAGTAATGATCGCGGGACTGAAAGCTTCTGATGGGGGAAAGTATTACTGCGGCATTGACGTACCCGGAACAGACTGGTATGAAACATATAACATCGTCGTGGGAGAACCAGCACCGCAGCTAGTAAAACCACTCGTTGAACCAGCCTACGAACCAGCTACAAAGGAGGAGACGGCGTGGATGGGGAGCGAAGACGCAGTTCAGGGGCAGATGAATCCGTCAGTACGGAAGGCCATGATGCAGTGTCAAGGGAACAAAGCGTGCACTTTGGCGCTGTTGCAGAAGGAGGAGCTGAAGATTAACACAAGTTGCTGGCTGTGTCTGCAGATGTCTCACTCATGGAGAGTGGCCCCACTGACTGTGGCTGCGGTAAAGGAAACCAGATGTCTCATTCCAGAACAGATGACAAGAGTGTTGATGGCTGGGGCAGAAATTGAGAAGGGGAGGATACCCCAGAGGCAGCCTGAAGAGGGTTGTAGGGAAACCAGATGGGATGAGAAGTCGGAGACAACCCTCCCGCCGCTGAGAGTTGTGCACGCACGGGGAGATGTGTGCGTGTGTCAAGTCAGGCAAGGCTGAAGCTGAAAGCAGGATGGTCAGACTGCAGAATCAGGATAAATATCAGCAACGGGACAGCGGACAACTGCTCGACAACCATTAATGGGAAACAGACGGCGTTCACATGTCCTTTCAGCAGACCCAGCGATTCCACACCCGCGGCAGTTTGGGTGTGCGGAGACAGAGCATATCACGATCTGCCTGAGAAAGGATGGTCTGGATGTTGCTATCCAGCACTGATGAACGTGGGAACATCTGTGTATTTACCAACTGACGAACATGAGGTTGTGAGTAGAAGGAAAAGGAATGTTGGCATTATGCCAGGGGCTTTGCCAGAAAGATATAATGGGTATAAATTGTCAGATCCATGGACAGCACCTGGGGCAACAATAGGGTGGTCACTTTTCCTTGGGGTAGGAACAGCAGTAAGCATAAACAAGATTAATGGGCTTGCGTGGTCTGTACTGGCCATTGCAAATAGCACAGAGAATGCATTAACTCTAGTCAATGGGGAAATGAAAGAACTAAGAGATGCTGTCATCCAAAACAGATTAGTTCTGGACATGCTGACGTCAAAATCTGGGGGAGTATGCAAAATGTTGGGTACATCATGTTGTTTCCATATTCCAGATTACAGTGACAACGTCACCAACATAATAGCACACATGAGAATGGCCGTAAAAGAGCCTGAAAAGACCAACACCATGCAAATGGAATGGTGGACAAACCTCTGGGGAGGTTGGGGTTATTGGATTTGTACTACTGTATTACCAATGATTGGTGCAGGCCTTTTGCTGCTACTGTGTTTACCATGCATTTTCCAGTTCATTTCCAGCTCAGTACAGAGACTGGTGACCTCTAGCGTCTCGCCAAAGATGGTGAAGTTGCATGTGGGTAATGAAAGTCTGGTGATAGGGTTTGACTTAGAGAAAACAATTGATGATGATGATAGCAGCAGCGGAGCCTACAGTGAAATTTAATTAAGGGAAGCAAAAGAATAAGACAAATGACAAAACTTCACAGGGTGATAGGGTTTGCCTGTCTTTATGTCTATGACTATACTGTATGCTTTGCTAACAAAAGGGGGATCCCAAACAAAAAGCCTTAGCATATTCGACTTTTTTCAAAAACTTAAGAGAATGATCATTTATGCGAAAGTCAGAAATGAAGAGTATAAATGTGATGCAAATAACTTGAGTTTTCCTATATTTTGGTATTATGAGTTACAAGAGTGATAGCAAGTAGACAAAATGTATAACCATAGAAGTGCATAATCAGTAGTGATGATAGTTTTGAGTTGTATAAGTAACATTTCTGTTTGGTGTCTGTGAGGTGACTGAGGGTCTGACACATGTCAGGAATGCAATAACAGTGCTTATTCGTTTAGCCCGGCTTCCAGAAAACAAATGTGAAGATGTGTTTGATTTTATGATTTGCATGTTAGTAGACAATTGAGAATGTGTAACATGGTAATGAATTTTTGATGACTAGTGATCAATGAATGATAAAAAGGGGGAAATTGTTGGGGAAAATTCATTTATGGGTGATTTTTGCATGCTTACGTGACAAACTTGTGTGTAAGGTGTGGGGAAAACAGCAGGTGGTAAAGTGCTGATCAGACTCCTGGGTAAAAAAGGGCCTCTGTGCCTTATAGGGAACAACTGGGAACTGGGGACCCCCACGTCCGCTATGAAGCTGACCCCAGGGGTCAGAGAAAGCATAAATATGTATAGGGAATGCTGAGAAGGGATGATCTATAGAGTTGTTTTTGCAGGTTTTCTTTCCTTATATGACAGCACGGGCTGGTTTTAGTATGTAACCTTGGGTGTGCAAAGAGATATAAAGCGGAGACGATAACTCCCTCCTTTGTCACACTCAGCAGGGCGCTGTATCTGTTTGACTGTGAACCTTTCTTGCAAGAAATAAACCTTTAAAACGCAGCTGCGCAATTTGTCTTTATTGATCGAGAGCCTCAAGCAAAGATTTTTGCCACAACACTCCCATCCTATTTTCTTCTTCAACTTCAAAATCATCCTACATCGCTGTTTTACCTTTTTTTTTTCGTAAAGGGCATTTGATCTTCTTTGTACGTTCACTTTGTAAACACTGCGTCGGTACTTCTACAGTGATATAGAATGATTTTGAAGTTGGGGAAGAAAACGAGATAGGAGTTTTTCGACATACCCTAACTGTACTGACCTGGAAAAAACAGTTCACACAGACATAGACAAGACAAGCGTTTGAGGTTAAAAAGTATATCAATTCTCAATTGTCATTTGTTTCAAAAATGACCAATTGTTTTGCTAGATAAGACCCTTCTTCCATGGGATCATTTAGAGACATTTGAAGCTGCATTCAGTGTTAGGGGTAATGCACTACAAGTAACGCAAGTTACGTAATATTATTACTTTTTCCAAGTAACTAGTAAAGTAACGCATTACTTTTTAATTGACAAGCAAATATCTGAGTTACTTTTTACAAGTAAGTAACGGCAGTTACTTTTCTTAAAAGCTCTCCTGTCCCCATGTTGAGAGAAATCGCGAGTAATATGTTAGTTCTAGAATAAATCTGAACATGCATTTATTCATCTCACTCACAAAAAACAGATTCAGTATTCCTCAAAATGAATAAAAACTGTGAAATTCAACTCAGAATATGATGCAAACCTGCAGTAATTAAATATGTTAAATAATACAAATATCCTTTATGCATTTAATTCCACTGTATTAACCGATGTCTTTGCTGCCGACCTTCGATGATCCAAAAAGAGTTGACATTTTTTTTCGTCTACTGTACAGACGTGAATTTACTTAACTCAAAGCCAAAAATAGAATTTTTTATATTAAAAACAAACAAGCAAGCCCTGCCCAGATTTAAAAAGTAACACAAAAGTAAAGTAACGCATTACTTTCCATAAAAAGTAACTAAGTAACGTAATTAGTTACTTTTTTAGGGAGTAACTCAATATTGTAATGCATTACTCTTAAAAGTAACTTTCCCCAACACTGGCTGCATTTAAACTGCATTCTGGAAATTCAAACTCACGGGCACCATAGAAGACCATTATATGGAATGGAATCCTGAAATGTTTTCCTCAAAAAACAATTTCCCTTTTCTCCTTTAAATTTAAATTAATTAATTTTTTACTTTATGATGATATTGTGTAACCATAACCATTTTACTTTACAAATGTTAGTTTAAACTTAACTTTACAATATAAAAATAAATATAAATAAACTTTACAAATGTTAGTTTATCTAAAGTAATTTTGGCTTATTAGTATGGTTGAACTGCATCATCGAAGGTCAGCAGCAAAGACACTAGTTAATAAAATGGAATTAAATACATAAAGGATATTTATTTTATTTAACATATTTAATTATTGCAGGGTTGCGTCATATTCTGAGTTTGCATTTCACTGTTTTTATTCATTTTGAGGAATACTGTTTTTTGTGAGTGAGATGAATTAATGCATGTTCACATTTAGTCTAGAATAAAGTAACATCATGTTTACTCCCAATTTCCTGACAGGAGACTTGTCAATCAATAAATGGGGAAAAAGTAACCATCATTTCTTATTTGAAAAAGTAACTCAGATATTTTCTTTGAAATTCAAAAGTAATGCGTTACTTTACTAGTTACTTGAAAAAAAGTATGCGTTACCCCCAACACTGGTCACTAATGTACTGAAGTTTGATTTACTGTAAGCAAAGAACTGCAAAAAAAAAAAAAGAAAAAAAAGAAAGAAAAGAAACAGTTGTACCAATTTACGATACTACTCAAGTTTTACAGTACTACTGAGGATGATAAAAACCAGCGAACACTCATTCAGTAATGAGTGCCATCTCACACACCCACGCACTCATTCTACCTTCATTAGTTCATCCGTGAGCCATAAACTGTCCTGTCTGACTCACCACTAAATATGAAGGGGAATCCTGCAGCACACTAACCCACCGGAAGGATTATACAACCCAATACCGAGTAGGTGCATGCTAAGATGAGCACTCACTGAGAAAGGGACAGTGTATGTACAATGTGACTAAACGTCAGGAGGGTGCACCATTAGATTTAAACTGAGAATTTCGATTAAATTTCCTAAAAAAATTCCTAAAGTCTAATTGAGGGAGCAATCAGAATAGGATGTAGTACTTTCAATTTAAATTTAATGATGTAAATGGAATGAAATTTAAATACACTCATTGTGTAATTTTTCAGCATGATTATGTATTGAAAATGTTATCAAATGCAACATATTGGGTATATTCCACTAATTCATGGTATTAATAATAAAACATTTAAAATACAACTTACTAACAGACATTTGTTGTGCAAGCGTGTGTGTGGTCCTGGTAAACCCTACGTTATGGGGACAAAATCCAAAATCCTTGTCCTTGTGGGGACATTTTTTGGTCCCCATGGGGAAACAAGCTGATAAATCATACAGAATGAAGTTTTTTGAAAATCTAAAAATGCAGAAAGTTTCCTGTGGGTAGGTTTAGGAGTAGGGTTGGTGTAGGGCAATTGAAAATACGGTTTGTACAGTATAAAAACCATTACACCTATGGAATGTCCCCATAAAGCATGGAAACCAAACTATATCAAATTATATCATAATATAATTCATGTATATTTAAAAATGTAAAAATTATTTACATTTAAAGAAATAAATATTAAAATTGTTATTATACACAATATATTGGGTATTTCCAGAAATTCATGGTACTAATAATAAATATTTAAAATGCAACTCAGAGAAATTTGTTATGTAAAACATTTTATATAACTATGTATAACAACATTATTTTTATGAGATGCATTCATTTTTTTTTTTCATTTTAATCTTAATCTGTTACTCAATTATTATTCATTTATTCTATAACAGAATTCATAGATTACAATTTAAAAATGTAAAAAACAAAAATGTAAATAAAAATACAAATGTTACTATACACAACATATAGGGTATTCCCAGAAATTCATGGTATTAATAATATGGTATAATATGGTATAAATAATAATAAGTGTTTAAAATGCTCATTTGTGTCATGTTATATATATATATATATATATAATATTTATTTTTCCATTTTAATCTTAATCTGTTTCTCAATATATTACAATATATAATTCATATATTATAATTTAAATATTTAAATAAAAAAAAATTGAACATTTTATTATACACAACATAAAGGGTATTTCCATAAATTCATGGTATTAATAATAAGTGTTTACAATGCTAATTTGTGTTAATTATGTAAAACAATACATATTGTGTAAAATATATATATTTCAATAAAAAGAAATTAAATAGTACAAATTTTCTTATACACAACACATAGGGTCTTTCCAGAAATTCATGGTATTAATAATAAGTGTTTAAAATGCTAATTTGTGTTAATTATATGAAACATTTTTATATAATTATGTATAATATTTTACAACGTAATCTGTCCAAATATATATATATATATATAAAATCTGTGAATTATATACTGTAATATATAATTAATAATATATACTATGATTAATACATACATATTAATGATTAATATATATGTAATATATTAACAGATTCAAATTAAATAGAAAAAAATGAGTTAATTTATCTTTATTTATATAATTTAACTTATAAAGAATATAGTTGTTTTACATAGCTATATAAAATGTTATACATTTACAAATTGAGTTTAAATTACATTTTTCTTTTTCATTTCCACTGAAATTTTACTTCAACATCCTGTAACATGAGGCTAATTGTTAAAATCTGAATTTTGCCCTGCTAAATGTAATGCATTCCTGAGGTTGAAATATCTAAACATGTTGTAGTTCCATACTGAACTTTATACTGTGGTTTGTACTTACAAGAAAAGGGTTGTAGCCAGTTGGTGGTACAGGTGGGACGCCTCTGGGCCCAGCAGCTGGTGGCAATACTGACAAACCGGTTGAAAAGATGCCCAGTGCACTCAGGCTTAACCCAGGGATAAGGTTGGTTTGTTGCTGCAAGACATCATGGATTATGAATGATTACTCACGACCTCAAGCTATCATGTTTTGTCTTGATACTCTCATTTGAGTTTTAAAACACACACACACACAAAATTCTCAGTTTGAATATACTTTTGAGCTGTACGAACCATGTGAATGCTTCTTATAACGTCTTGTAATATCGCTAGCGTCACGCTAGGTGGCTCCATCGACCCGGTGCATGTTTTTATGTGGCAAACGCTTTCAGATAAGAAGTTTTTATGCTGTTTAGTCTTGACAGAGAACTTCATATGTTGTCTGATTCATCTGCGCCTCTTTCATTCAAAAGGGAATGAAGGTTACAAGGATCAGCTAACAGACAGTTATACATGAAACTGTCGCAAAAACATTTGATCCAAGCATGAATAATTTACTGCACGCCTGACTTAGGACTGACTAATGCGTGAGTATAAATGAAACCGCATAAATTTGATCTGTGTAGTTGATAGAGTCCTCCACAAAATAAATGACTCACTGAAGATGAAGGGAGGCATTGGATGCGCCGGTGTAAACGAGAACGGTGATGCTATTGTTGCAGTATTTGCTCACGGTCTATGGCTTCACCTCCAGACACTGGCAGTGACGTCATGCGTGTAAACAGGGGGAATGGTGTACATGTGCGTGCATGTCTGTGTGAACGGCTGTTGACAGGATGACAGTGCGTTCTCCGTATGCACGGCAGGGGACGGACTGACTCAAGGCTGTTTCCTATAAACACATTCAAGAACTGAACACGAGTAAACAGACGAGGCATCGAACTGCCTAGTCTTCTTTAAGACGCTGACTCAAGGCTGACACACAATAAACAGTGTTTTATATAGAGGACATCAGCATTCGTGTTTGAGTTAAATCCGAAAAATATCATATTAATTACGACACAAACATGGTGGCTTAAAGATAGAAATCACATTTACTGTCATCATAACCGCAAACACTTACGTTAATAGCAGCAATGTCATTCTCGTAGGCTTCCCTCAGCTTTTTCATGATCTCCACTTCAGCCCTACAACAGGCCTCAATACTCCCCTTCACTATAATGGTTCTCTCTGGGTTATAAATAGTTAAGTCCTGTAAACTGTGGAAAGAATCAAGACCAAGAAAGACAAAATGTATGTAAGAATAAAATCACTGGTACATGAGACAGAAACACATTACTGCTGTCAGATCAACACAATATTCCAACTGAGGATATTTCTTCTAATTAGGTTAATTATTAATGATTATATTGTGGATATAATGTGACCAAAACATTTTTTTTCTTCAAAATCTTTGCTATTATTATTACTATTATTATATTGTGTATGATGTGAAGAAAATATTTAAATTACACCATCAGTCTGAATTTATTATAAATTATAATAATTTATTATTAATTATTATTATTATGATGATGATGATGATGATTATTATTATTATTATTATTATATTGGGCATATGATGTAATCATATTGGTTTTGATTAATATTAGAAAGTATTTAAATATTAATTAAATTATTTAAATTATTTTAATGGCTTAATATCTAATATTAAATATCTTAATATTATTATTACTATTATTATTATATTGTGCATATGATGTGATCATTGGTTTTGACTAATGTTATAAAGTGTTTAAATTAATACCTAAATTATTTTTATTATTTTAAATGGCTTAATATCTAATATTAATATTTTCAATTATTATTATTATTATTATTATTATTATTATTACTACTACATTGTGCATATGATATGATCATACTGATTTGGATTAATATTAGAAACTATTTAAATATTAATTACATTTTTAATTATTTTAATGGCTTAATATCATCTATGTTGTTATTATTATTATTATTATTATTATTATTATTATTATTATTATATTGTGCATATGATGTGATCATATTGGTTTTGACTAATATTAGAAAGTGTTTAAATTATTACCTAAATTATTTTAATGGTCAATATCTTCAATGATTTTTATTATTATTATTATTATTATTTTGCGCTTATGATGTGATCATATTTGTTTTGACAAATATTAGAAAGTGTTTAAATTATTACCTAAATTACTATTTCTTTTTTTTTTTTTTAATAAATCGGTCAATATTTTGTCTAATATTATTTTTTATTATTATTCCATTGTGCATGTGATATGATCACACTGGTTTTGATTAATATTATAAAGTGTTGAAATTATGAATATAATTATTGTAATGGTTTAATATCTTCTGTTATTATTATTATTATTATATTGTGCATATGATGCGATCATATTGGGTTTGATAAATATTTGAAAGTGTTGAAATTATTTATTTAATTATTTTAATGACACAATATTTTTCTCTCTGTTATTATTATTAGTTGTATTATTATTATTATTATTATTATTATTAATATATTGTGCATATGATGTGATCATATTGGTTTTGACTAATATTAGAAAGTGTTGAAATTATTTGTTTAATTATTTTTAATGGCTCAATGTCTTTATCTCTGTTATTATTAATAGTTGTATTATTATTATTATTATCATTATTATTATATTGTGCATATGATGTGATCATATTGACTTTGATTAATATTTGAACGTTTTTAAATAATTCTAAATGGGTCAATATCTTTTGCTGTTATTAGTATTATTTTGAAAAAAAGAAACTGGGGGAGGGTAATAATAATTAATTATTACTATAATTATTAATAGCCAATAGTAAGACAAAAAACAACAAAATTTGCCTCCACTACTTTACTTAAAAATAATAATAAAATATATTTATTTTTTTTATTGATCATTTACAAAAATTATATATGCTTTTATGTCTGATTTTGCTGAATGCACAAAGCAAGCACAACACCCACATTCCCAAAATGCTGGGACCCCTCTTATAACTGAAGCACAGGACAACAGAGATCTGTGCTTACGTCATAGACAGGCATAACACAAGTTGTTTACATTGTATTGCTCTTATGTTGTTTTTGAGCCAAATACCAAGACGTACTCTACTGCATCTTTGCAGTGATGAATACAGTCATCCTGAATCAACCTGGAAGGAAGTGAGACTCTGGGTGAAGAGCAAGTTATTTGAATTGGTATCGATGAGCATTGGTAAATGAGGCCGTTTTTAGAGGGACAGCTAAGCAATGACGTCAGGAGTCCTGGTTAGGGCTTAATTGGGTGACTCACTTCCTAAGCCCAGCACACACTTATTTCTGGGAAATACATAAGACCACCTGTACTCTAATACTCTGAACCAGATCCCAGCACTTAGCAGACCATTACAAGATGTCACATGTTCAGGTCACATTATGATCTACATCTTGACTACAAAACACAGCATTTCCTATCAAAACAACTCTCCATGATGAAGCAAGTAATCATGTATGCCTCCACAGAGAAGCATTCATGACAAAACATTCTTGATTTTCACATAATAGTGAAATAATTATGAGCTTTCCTTGTTTTCACCTGTTGAAAGCCATCAAACGCAACTTACGAGGAGATGGTTATCTTGGTCTCGGTCTCCTCTTCGATCTTCTTCAGGTTCCTGCCCTCCTTTCCGATCAGTCTTCCGACCAGACTGTTGTGGGCCAGGATCTTCAGAGGAATATCCTCAGTTCTACAGAAGCAAGACCACGAGTTGGCAACTACAGAGGTGCATTTAAAGAGCTCCCGTGACTTCAGAAGATTCAGACTTACACCTTCGTGTCATCAGCCTCTTTCTGCATGATGTCCATGATCATGCGGCACGCGGCGGAGCAGCCTTCGGGAGTGGAGTGGATGGTGATCGGCTTCTCCGCCGCTCCCGCGTTCTCCTTACGATGGATGTCCACCCTATCAGGACGTGAACAGGACTATTCAGCAGAGATCAGACAAAGCTTCATGAAGAGCTGTTATCAAACAGGTGTTGAAATTCACTGTGAATTCATGCTTACAGCCAAATTTCGATGAAGAAATGTGACAAATGTCACCCTGGACCACTACAACCAGTCATAAGTAGCACAGGTTTGTAGAAATAGCCAACAATACATTGTATGGGTCAAAATTATTGATTTTTTGCCAAAAATCATTAGGATATTAAGTAAAGATCATGTTCCATGAAGATATTTTATTGCTAAGAACTTCATTTGGACAACTTTAAAGGCGATTTTCTCAATATTTTGATTTTTTTGCAACCTCAGATTTCAGATTTCTTGGCCAAATATTGTCCTGTCATAACAAACCATACATCAATGGAAAGCTTAATCAACGTTCAGACGCATACATTTCACTTTGAAAAAAAAAAAAAAAAAAAAAAAACTTATGACTGGTTTTGTGGTCCAGGGTCACATATTTCCAGGATATTTAGTGTGCACATTTTTTGTTCAAATACCATACATTATGTAAAATATGTTTAATTAAATTTAATTAAAGCAATTATATGTACACTGCCACTTACAACTTTTAATTAATTATTAGTATTTTTATTCAGCACAGATGCATTAAAATGATCAAAAGTGACAGTAAAGACATTTGTAATATTGAAAATAAATGCTATTTTGAACTTTATCAAAGAATCATGAAAAAAAAAAAATGAATCACCATTTACACAAAATATTAAGCAGCAGCATTAACTGCTATTATACTATTGATAATGATACATGTTTCTTGAGCATCAAATCAACATAGCAGAATGATTTTTGAAAGATCATACAACACTGACTACTGATTACAAAAAGCTGAAAAATCAGGAATAAAATTTATTTTCGCATTTTTAAATATACTAAAATAGAAAAGCATTATTTTAATATTCAGCAGTATTATTATTACTGCATTTTTGATTAAATAATTGCAGCCTTGATGAGCATAAAGACGTATTTTAAAAACTAAAAATCAATAAAACATAAGATCTAATTTGTTAATATTAGTTAATAAATAAACTAATGAAACAGCAATAAGCAATATATCATTTTCAGATTTATTAACTTTTGTTAATGTTAGTTAACCCTTTAACTGTCACTCCCATTTTTTAAAACAGACATAAAAATGCACTATCCAGACAGATTTTATATTAATATTTTGTAATATGATTTTGATGTACATTTTCCATGGTAATGCAATGTCTGATTTTAAAATGCCTTTCAAAGGGTGAATTTTGAGATTTTAAGTTTTGAACTGATATATTATTCCTTATGATTTCTATTGCGTGATAGGGAAAAAGGCAACGAAGAAAGTCTTTCGTGACAAAGGTCAGAACTCATGTTATGATGTAGATTTTTTAAGTTGCACCCTTGACATATATTAATCTATTACTTTTCCTACATAATTTCTAACACAAAAATATGGTAAAATATCTATTTGGGAGTCTTAGACCTTTCCAACAATGTATAGTTTGTCATGATTAGATTAGGATTTATGTTTTATGGTGAAGTAAACTTAGGTGTCCCACCTGGGGGACGGTGACAGTTAAGGGTTAAGGGTTAAGGGTTAACAAAGATTTCATTTTTATGTACGCTCATTCTGTATTAACTTTACTATTAACAGATACAAATTTTGATCATCAAAAATGTATTAGTAATAGTTAGATTTAACTAAGATGGATAAATGCTGAAGTATTGTTTAAATATAATTAATAATGTAGTTGACACACATTGTTAACAATGAAACCTTAATGTAAAATCTTGCAAAGCCCAAACTTCTTAATGGTAGTGTAAATCACATTTGTAATTAATACATTTATTATGCAATCAATTATATAAATAATATAATATCAGTTGTACTGATATTAATTCCAGTGCACTGAAAGAATTCTTCGGAATTTTATTAAAGGATTAGTTTACTTCCAGAATTCAAATTTCCTGATAATTTACTCACCCCTATGTCATCTAAGATGTTCATGTCTTTCTTTCTTCAGTCAAAAAGAAATTAAGGTTTTTTAAGGAAAACATTCCAGGATTTTTCTCCATATAGTGGCCTTTAATGGAGACCAACAGGTTGAAGGTCCAAATTGCCGTTTCAATGCAGCTTCAAAGGACTCTGTTTTCCTCAGAAACCTTCATTTCTTTTCGACTGAAGAAAGAAAGACATGAACATCTTGGATGACACGGGGGATGAGTAAATTATCAGGAAAGTGAACTAATCCTTTAACCACACATCTCTTCGACACACTTAAGGATCTCACTCTCTCACTCACTTCGACTGTGTCTGTTTGGTGATGTTTTTGATTGTGAGCCCCTCTTTGCCGATGATGGCTCCCACAAACTGCGTGGGCACCAGCATGCGCAAGGGGAAGTCTGGCTGTTTCTGTCGGGGTCCCAGGGAGCCTCCAGAGGTCCCGGGCTGGGAGTCCTGTTCCCGTGATGTCCTTCCACCCCGACGATTCCGGGTTGCAGGCAGAGGCGGAGCAGCATCCATATCCAAAAGATAAGACACTGTAAAGGAGTAATCCTCAAACGTCTGTCCTGTTAACTTCTCTACAGCTCTGAAGACACAGAAGGGGACAGTTATCAGTGGAATATTATGACAGTGCACAGATGGTGAGTTTTGTACTGCTATTTTGTAAATCAAAAAACAAGGCAGGGCAATATGATGGTGTATAACGAGTGACAGTCGAAAATGTGCCAACCGACAGAGGTTCTGCATGTACGATTATAATGAGAGTGATTTACTGAAACATTTTGGGACTACATTTTTCAGGGACAAAGCTTAATTCTGACATATATCATTAATGTGACAAAAAAATTATTATATTTTTAGATAATTAGTTACTTAAATTAATGAGCAACTTTTTACATAGTTAAGTTTAGTAATAGTATAATTTTATGACTGTTTTATAATATCTATAACTACTGTAGTATTTATAATGTTTTGAATTTTTTATACATATTCAGTTCTCATTTTAATTTTAGCTTAAGTTTGTCATTTTGCTACATGCTTTTATTTTTTATTAGTTTAAATATTTTATATTAAACATAATAGCTTTAATTTGTTTTTAAGTTTTTCATCTAATACTTATACTTTATTTCAAATCAACTTTATTTAAACTAACAAAAACAACAATTTAGTCTACAATAATAAAGGTGCTTTTTACTATAACTGTATAAATGATACATTATTATATTATTTATGTATTTCATATAAGAATAATAAATATTTTAATAATATTAAAGTGTTACTTTTAATATTATTAGAAGTTACAATTATTATTACAGTCCGTAATTTCATTCACAGATTCAGACTAGATTTCATTATATTGTCTGGATCTATAAACTTCTTTAAAAATACTTCAAAAATGCAATTTATGCATAGAATAGCTTGAATACTTTGAATCTTTTCTTTAATGAGAGTGTTTTCATTTCATTTCTCAACTAAAAGTCATTATATTTTTAATGTAATAGAGTCAAAGATGTCTGGGTGAAGATATCATAATGAAAAAGAAACTCTTAACATTCTTGAAATAAAACCCTAATTAGTTATATATTTTATTAATTAAATTAAACATAAGTACTTTAGCACATTTTTCTTCTTTTAATATATAATATTAAAAAAAATGAAACCGCTTCACTGCTTGTTATTATTTGATTGTTATATGAAATGCAAATTATAAATAATTTAAAGTTTTTATAACAAGGTTCATTTTTTTTAAACTGATAGGACGATATTTGGTTGAGATACAACTATTTAAAAATCTGGAATCTGAGGGTGCAAAAAGTAATAATAATAATAATAATAATAAAAAAATCTAAATATTGAGAAATTCACCTTTAAAATTGTCCAAATGAAGTTCTTAGCAATGCATATTCCTAATCAAAAATTAAGTTTTGATATATTTACAGTAGAAAATTTACAAAATATCTTTACTTAGTGATTTTTAACATAAAAGAAAAATTATTTGACCCAATGTACTTTTGGTTGTTGCTACAAATACACCCATGCTACTTAAGGCTGGTTTTGTGGTCCAGGGTCACATATTTCATAGAAGAATAATAAATATTTTAATAATATTAAAATGAGCAA
The DNA here is from genome assembly GCA_012976165.1 of Labeo catla. NCBI lineage: Eukaryota > Metazoa > Chordata > Actinopteri > Cypriniformes > Cyprinidae > Labeo > Labeo catla. Next base: position 1,962,077 of record VONZ01000055.1, on the reverse strand, counting down.
AAAAAAACTACAGTAAAAACGTAACGTCTACATGTGATTTTGGTTACACAGTCCATCCCTTCATACTTAGATACTTACATTTTAGCCTCTTCTTTTGTTGAATAGATCACATTCACCACTGCTGTTTCTGTATCAGTGTTAACTGCAAAAAGAAAGTAAATACGAGTTAGAAACAGGGAGCTCGGTCATATTCATAAATGTGAGGCTGCATGCTTTTGTATTAGCTGCATACAGACAAACAAACGCAGTTTTACACTAGTGCTGTGAAGAGCCACTTGTGTGTCTCAGTGTCTGCATATCAACTAAGGATTACTGTGCCATGGCCAGATGTGTACTTCACAGAACAGGCACAAAACATCCCTGACGTCCGTAGATCAAAGCCCTGCGTATCATCTAAATACACACACAATGAGGAAAAGACCTCCACTTCAGGAGTTCGTGTAGCTATACACGTCCAGCAGCTAACTATAGCACCTGCATCCACATCCGGACCTCTAAAGGTCAAGCTGTATTATATTCTCTGAAGAGTGTGAAATGGGGCTAAATGAAGGTTGTGCCACATTACAAGAATTCCTCTTGGGTCATTTCAATAATTACAGACAGAAGCCACTGCAGAGACAATGCGTATGGCATTTTTAAAAGGAAAACCTGCCTTTTTATTGATTAGATGGAGTTGTGTGCCTAGAGGACCAGACAGTCTGTCTGGAAGAAGCTGAGTGAGACGGCTGGGCAGAAATCCAGAGCTTCACACATGAAGAGAACCACAAAGCCTTGCTGTAAGACAGCTTAAGCGATCAATCAATCTCACAACCAATGAGTGTCACCGATGAAGACAGATCATACAATAAGCGCTGAGAAAGAACGACGAGAAGTACCGCTTCCCTTACGTCATGCCAACATGATCACACTCATTTCATAAGACGAGCACACAAGTCACACAACGGCACTATTTGGACAGGACTAGTTTTCTAAACAATGCTGTTGTAGTCTGTGACTTCATTAAAAGATCCGGACTGGCAGTGCAAGCCTGTAGGTTTGCGGGGCCCTAGGCAAGATAATGAAAATGGAGCCCACTAGTGTAAAAAACTGTCACAGAAATTTGACTAGTGAAGATAAAGCACATGAAATGACTATTTCAATATTTAAGCATGAATGTGTATTAATTGTAACACATTCAACAAACATATGTAAAAAAATATATATATTTAAGCAAATAAAATAAAAAAAGGAGTGCAAGTGAGATTGAGTAAAGTATACACAAAAACTAAACAGAATAAACAGAGCATAAACAAAATAAACATAGGCCTTAATATTCAGAAATGATAAGAAATGCAGGCTATTCTGCTTGTTTTTAAAGATTGATTGATGATCACATAAAAAAAATACATATTAAAAAAAACTTTATTGAATTATAGCGGATCCGGGTCCATAATTATAACATAACATGCTAAATTTTTCCTTATATGACAAGTCTGTCTGTGATCATGGGCATCACTGCATGTAAAAAAAATTAAATAAATACTACAGCAATAAATATTATGTATATAGCAGTCAAAAATCATTTTTTCCAGCCCTGGAATGATATTGTTTGGATTCTATTTCTACCACAACTTCATTTTAATCTCTCTGTCATTCTTTCATGTCAAATAATTTAAAAATAGCATTAATGTATAAAAAGACTTCATTTCGAGAGACTATTCTGAGAAAAATAGGTGATTTCCAAAATCTAAACCGTAACAACAAATTTTACAGAAAACTGCAGCATGACCTGTTAACATACAGGAGGCCTAACTATAAATGTTTAGAAAATTATAAAAATGTATTATATAATTAATTATGATTTAAAATCTTTGACCAAAAAAAAAAATCTTAACTTTTTGTCAGAAAATCTTATGCATTCACTGAGAGAGAGGGATTTTTTTTTTTTTTTAATAATACATTATATAAGTATTATTATTCCTATTTTTTACCCAAAATAAGGTGTTAATTAATATATGTAATACATGTAATAGAATGTTTAATTCAGGGGTCACCAAACTTGTTCCTGGAGGGCCGGTGTCCTGCAGAGTTTAGCTCCAACTTTCCTCAACACACCTGCCTGGAAGTTTCAAGTATACCTAGTAAGACAGATGTGTTTGTTTAGGGTTGGAGCTAAACTCTGCAGGGACACCGGCCCTCTAGGACCGGGTCTGGTGACCCCTGGTTTAATTCATACAGGAAATCCTTATAATATGGACAAAGGTACACTTTCACGTAGCTGAATAAAACTCAGATAAAGACATTTGAACTCATGAAACATTAAGACATATCTGTACGATTGCGACAAATGGATTGTCTCTGTTCTTCGAGCCATATCGGGCATTTTTACCACTTTACCGTCTTTATCACTTTATAAAATACTATATAAAATAATGATTTTGCCTCATTTTGTGATGTGAAACCTGTACAGACTGTTGCACGTTACCTTAGTTATGAAAAAGGTGTGTGCGGCTTTAAGTTGAGCTGTGCACACGGATCGGTGGATGACATTAAAGTACCGCAAGAGCGAGTTGAAAGCATGCAGAGCTGTCTGCGCTCTATAGTTCTTGCAGAATTTTGATTTTAAAAACGAATCTTTCTACGCAGCGGCGTTTTAAATCGAACGCACCCAAAAATCCAATTGACAACCTCGCAGCCGTGGGGCCCTCCCCTTAAGTCGGGGCCCTAGGCGACCACCTGTATCGCCTGTTGGACAGGCCGGCACTGCAGACTGGATTGGGAATACTGTAGTTTTTGAGACGATAATATGTTGATCATTTTTTGTCTGGATCTATTAACTGTAAAAACTACATTTATACATGCAAACGTTTGAATACACTTTTTCAACTCACTTTATTTTTCTGCAAAAACAAAATATTATAGGCCTAGCTTCCAGACTCATTTTGGCGTTTGATATTGCAAATTGGTGTATTTTACAATATTATTTTAATGTATTATCTTAACCAAATCAGAAGAAGAAGGTTTCATGAGAACCAGACTGAAAAACTTACATGCACCCCTGATAAAACATTTTTTTTTTTTTTTTTTCTGTTTTTAATTTCATTACTGAACTATAGTTCATTATGATATTTTTTATAATGTAAAAGAGTCAAAACAGTGTGGGTGCTCTTGGTGTCATAATGAAGAAAAACACTAATTAAAGAAACTCAAAAACCTGATACATAAATGTTTTATTCATTAAACTAATTCTAAGTGTTTTAGCACAATCTTTTATTTGACATATAATATAAATTAATTCTAAAAACAAATTTGAACTGCTTCATTGCTTATTGATATTTGATGTTATATAAATTATGACTAATTATCCAACAATTTAACTTTCTACATCAATGTTAATTAAGCTGTATCTACCCAAAACTAATAATTCAAATAAACAATTTAATCAACAACATAAGTCTTGATATTTGCAAAATGACACTCACAAATATTTAAGGTGTTAGAACAAGATCTTTTAATTGATTGTTATACCACATGTCAGTTTTAAAGTCCCCGCGAAATCAAAATTTGTAGCTTTTAGCTCTTAACCTTTAAGGTTATCTATAAGCTAGTGTGTTTCAAAACAATGACAAAATTTGCATTTAATACGCATTAAAAACGTACAGTCTCTAACTTTCGCCAATATGGATTAACGATTTTGATGACATCACCCTGCACTTCAGCTTCTCATCAAACTTTGTCCAATCAAATGCTCTCTAGAATCCGAAGCATCCCGCCCCCTACTATAAATAGATGCTGAAGTTGTGGCTGAAATCGGGCCCTTCACAGAATTACTATTTTCTGTAAGGTGAATGGCACGTTGTGCACTATACAGGGGATAGGGAACGATTCAGACAGTGTAAATATGCTGTCCATTGGGGTGAAAGAAGTCTGGTTTCGCACTGTCATGCACAGTCTGCTCCGGTCCAGAGACACAATTGCACGGAGCTGATCGAATACGCAATAGTCCCATTTGAATTCTACACGTGAATGTTATATTTTATAGAATATTTTATGAGATTGTGGCTGTCATACGCTGTCAAATGTGGCTTTACTAAGCTCAGCGGCTCTGTCCCAAGCTGTGACATAAATGAAACGCTATTGGCTATTTTAAAAAGGGGATGTCACTGCTTGATGCATCCTGCCCTGTCTTTCTGTTTCAGTCGAAATTACGTCAACATGTAGAATAGCACTGCGTGTTTAAAAGCACTTCAGTGGACCTTTCAAGGCATTTAAACACATTTAAAAAAAAAAAACTTTTCTAGGAAATCTAGAACATTTTTTCAAAATTATATGAAACCAACAAATACAACCATCTACATTTCTAAGAACTCTGCTTTTCTGAGTTTTAAACTACATTTTTGAAACATTTTTCTTTTCTTTGCTGTGAACTCTCTTTCTGGATATCACCGACACATTTACCAAGATGACAGTGTCTTTGTCTGGATTATCAACAGGTGTTTGCGTCTGATATCAATGACAGGTCATGTCAAGCACCACTGTAACAGCATTAAGTTAACAAACTGATAAAATCATGTTTAGTCACTAAATGAGAATCACAAGTGGTCACAGGAGACGCATGTTAAAATCAGGTGTAAACGCAATCCGTCTCCGCTGTGAGTGAGAGAGAGACCGCAGGCGCCTACATTTACCTCCCTATTACCAGGCCACACCTCCCTGAAAACACACACATTACAGTTGGAGCCTCGCCACTCTCTCCCACTTCAATCCACACTCTGCCACTCCGCCAAGCTGCTCATTTTAACCAGAGCAGAGTTCATCCCTCTCTCATGCACTGTCTGTCTGTGACTTCCTCTCATTCACACTCAGCCGCCTGTGTGCATTCCCTCTCACACTCTCTCTCATTTGAGAAAGACAATTACGGAACCTCAAAACTGAGACGTCTCCACTGGCAGCATGTGTTGATGTGACTTAAGTTTGGATAACGTGTGATCTGAATGCACACACTGTCTCTGTAAGTCCACAGGCTGTTAGCAATTTAGACTCATCCACAGGGGTACATCAGCACATGTGCTATATAACAACGTCCCCAAAAGAAAAATTCACAAATATATTCCATAAAATGGTAAATTACCAATAACATGAATATGAATGTGATTCAACATCCACCTGATAAAAGCTGCAAATATGTTCATGACAAAAAGATTTTAACATTTTTAGTTGGAATTAACAGTGAGGTGCCACAAGGCACTGCTTAAAATGTCAACTACTCAAAAAAACAAAACTTACTTTATAATTATATGCAAGTATAGTCACATTAGATTATAGAAACTCCTTACCTTGTTCCACATTTTCTACAGTACCATACTGTGCTAACAGGCTGTCTAAAACCTGCAATGAGAAGAGCACAATCAGTTACAAACACAAACAGCAAAACATCTCATTAACTGTTTTTAAATTGAATACCAGAAAATAGGAGAGTTGGAAAACGAAAATGAATAGCTCACCCCGAAATGAAAATGCCCTCATTATACTCACCATTATGTCAAATATCAAACCCTGTATGCTATTATTATTCTGTCAAACACAAAGTATACATACACTACCATTCAAAAGTTTGGTGGCATTAAGAGTTTTAATTTAGTTTTTAAAAGATGTCTCTTACGCTCATAAAAGCTATTTATTTTATTACAGTAAAAACTGTAATATTGTGAAATATTTAGGGATGTCACTTATGATTATTTTGGTAATCTAGTAATCTGTCAATTATTCTGACGATTAATCAAGTATTTAGATAATTTTTTTGTAGTAATAAAAATAGACCTAAGTGAACAATAGCCTTTAAAATTACTTAAAATACATGTAGAATAGCAACGAGGCAATAAAAATTAGTTTAAAAAAAAGTGTCAAAAGCAAGTAATCCTATGGTTTTATTGAACAACTGTTAAAATACATAACGTCTTAGAAACAATAGAGCTGATGTACATTACGCATTATAACAAATGCCTGCAGAGGGCGCCAACAACCTGACGATTGTTTTTACACTTTACTGCGCGATCTAATATGTTTAATATTGACTAAACCACATTTAATTCAAATGTCCACTTAATCTTTACTATTTGGCAATTTCTTCATGATAGCAAAGCTACAGCCACTGTAATTTCTTGAATATGTGGACATCTAAATGTGTAAACTCAGAGGGTTTAAACTTTTATTTTGAAATCGCAATGAACAGTTAGCATATTGACAAAGATAATGTGTTTGTGTAGGTTTATAAATGATTTACCCTACAAATCTGATGAAATAGAGCACATTGAGCACCAGATGAACTTTATAATAAACCCCTACTCACAACAACATGCAGAGACGGAGTTCAAGACGCTCCACACATGTAAATGATAACAGTTTGTGAAGCAGCATTTACTGTGAACAGAGCCACTCTTGAGATGCACGTACGTATCTAACGTAACCTACACGGGTGTAAATAATTAAAGCGCATATATTAAACCTTCATCGCATATATTCATCTAATTGAAACGTGGCGTTTGTGTATTCTTAATAGCATTATGCTTTATTATAATTTTTAAACTAGTTTAACACGTGGAATGCACCATTTCCGGTATTTTGTCCCTTAACCTTACTCCACACGGGCAAAATGCAATCCAGGATTTTTTCAAATCGAATATTTGAAAAGAAGCAAGAAATCGTTGAAGCCCTAATAATAGTATTACAATTTAAAATTAAGTTTTCCATTTAAAAATATTTTAAAATGTAATGTATTTACGTGATGGTTAAGCTGAATTTTCACCAACAATCTAGCAGTTACTGCTACCACCAAAAGTACATGATACTTGTTGCCCAAGTCAATGCCAGGGTAAAAAAAAATATATATAATAATACTTAAACATTAACTCCTTTATTTAAACTTGATATCTTTCTTTGACACACTGTTTGAGAATTTTTTATCCAATGATATTCTTCAGTTCTGCCAAAGCTTGTGTCAAGTGCCTGTTCATGCTCAGATTCAAAACTGGTGTGCAAATGTTACCAAAACAGCCTCTTGTGTAATGTAGTATTAGGTGTGTTCGACTTCATCTACGGCTACAGACGGCGATCAACGAGAGTAGCCGAGAGCAGTCGCGGGCGGAGTTGAAAACGCAGGCGTCAAGTCGGACACTTTCTGCTCTCGTTAGTGACGCTCTCGCGATGTTTGCATGCTCCATCACAGATGAAGTGAATTAAATGCAATATTTATCAAATACACAAACTTTTCAAAAGCGTTTTCATGAGCAACAGAAACACGTTTCATGTACTGCTTAATACAGCGCCATCTGAACAAGAATAATGATCAACATAAACATATACTATTTAAATACTAATAAAGTGGGGTTATATGCTTTTATCAGTGTTTTATGATAAATCTGACTCAATATAACATTGCGGCTACAGTAAAAACACTTTTATTGTTCTAAAAACACAGATTTGTCAGCATTATCAGACTTGAGGACGTTAGAATAAACCCAAAACACACGTGATCGTTGTCATGCGGTGAATCTGGCCAATCGTGAAACAGCCATGTGGTGATCAGAGCTCCTGCAGCCGCTGAGTCAGTCGGCTGCTCTCGAATCGCTATCGCGGTACTTTAATGGCACACGTGACAGTCACGAGGCGTCGGCGCCGTCTCAAGTCGGACAAAATTTCTAATCGGCATGCACTGCTTCACGTCAGAATTTGATCGAGCTGCGCAGCGCTGCGTTAAGTTGAACACACCTATTAGTTGCTAGGGATGTGACGAGATCTCGTAGCGCGAGATCTGAGGTGTCTCTTGTGACGAAATCCTTGCTGCACGATTAATCCTTAAAATATCGAGATCTCGATTCAAACACCCACGGGATCTTATTCCTTAATGACAACGATTTAGCTGTGTCTATTAGGACTGTTTCACATCGCGTCAGTGGAGCGTGAGAAGCACGTTTTGTCGCTGCCCATGTTAATGAATCAGAGGGTCGGAATAAATGTGAACGCAGAAAGAGCAACACAGTCTTTTCAACCACATTATAATCATTATTTCTGTGTTACAGACATTTAAATAACAGAAGTACTGGGATAAAAGTTTATAGTTTGGGTATAAACACTTGTTGACTATAGCGATCAAAACGAAACTATCTTGTATGCATAGTAACACTTAACCTCTTCCGCCAGGAGGTGGCGACCATTGGCCGTTTAAAAAAAAGTATGTCAATAGGCTTGTTTGAGATGAGCAAATTCTGCGCAGAATCGATCAGCGGTGATCACCGCAAGATGCATGCCGGTTAGAAAGGTGTCCGAGTTACGTCCGCCTTGCTCTGATGTCATGCTGACCTGTGCCAAAAAACTCGCGATGGCGAGGCGGCTGTGTCGGATTGAGCAGTTGGGCGCAGTGGCAACTTTACTCCTATTATTCAATCATCTGAAAAGAAATTGAATTCTTGGCTGATGAGAGATATCTCCTTAACTGGTCGTGTGTTATTAGCTAAAACTGAGGGTTTATCTAGGTTGGTTTATGCTGCTCAAGTGTTAGATATACCTCCCTCATTAATAAAAATGATAGATGCTAAACTGTTTAAATTTATTTGGAAGAACAAATCGCATTATATTAAAAAAGAAAATATTTGTCGGTCTAAAATTGAAGGAGGGTTGAATGTTTTGGATTTTAAGACCTCTAATATGATAGTTAAAATGGCTCAAAAATTATTTAAAAAATAAGGAGAGTGTATGGTATACAGTACCTAATTTTATATTTGAAAAAGTAGGTAGTATAGAATTCTTATTAAAATGTGATTTTGATATTAACTAGATAAAAAAGTTTGTCAAGACAAACTTTAAGCTGGCTTGAGAAAGCCGGAACAGAAAATTTAAAAAAGTTTTAAAAGTTTATAAAGTTTAAAAAGTTTAAGAAGTTTTAAAAAGTTTTAAGTTTGATGGTTTTCAGTCTGAAATAGTTTGAATTCTAAAGTAGTTTTAAAAGGTTAACGTTTGGATGTTTTGAAGGCAATACAGTCTGTCAGCGATAGATAGATAGATAGTTAGATAGATAGAATGTTGTTAGGATGTTATTAACATGATTAACATGTGACTAGCATGATGTTATAATGATTAGCAAGGTACTAGCATGTTGTTAGCATGCTTATAGGATTATTAGCAAGTTACTAGCATTTTACTAGCATGGTGCTAACATAATTAGCAAGCTACTAACATGTTGGTAGCATGATTAGCAAGTTGCTAGCATGTTTCTAGCAAGATTAGCAAGTTAGTAGCAAGTTGCTAGCATGATTGTAGCATGATTAGCATGTCGTTAGCATGTTATTAGCATGATTACCAAGTTACTAGCATGTTTCTAACATGACTAGCAAGCTACTAGCATGTTGTTAGCATGATTAACAAGTTACTAGCATGATTAGCAAGTTCTAGCATGTTTCTAGCAAGATTAGCAAGTTAGTAACATGTTGCTAGCATGATTGTAGCATGGTTAGCATGTTGTTATCATGTTATTAGCATGATTAGCAAAGTTACTAACATGTTGTTAGCATGATTAGCAAGTTACTAACATGATTAGCAAGTTGCTAGCATGTTCCTAGCATGATTAGCAAGTTGCTAGCATGTTTCTAGCAAGATTAGCAAGTTAGTAGCATGTTGCTAGCATGACTAGCAAGTTACTAGCATGTTGCTAGCATGTTTCTAGCATGACTAGCAAATTACTAGCATGTTGTTATCATGATTAGCAAGTTACTAGCATGTTCCTAGCATGATTAGCAAGTTACTAGCATTTTGCTAGCATGATTAGCAAGTTACTAGCATGATTCTGGTTGCTAGGCATAGATAGATGGATAGTAATGGTTAGATAGAGTTTGAATGAGTTTAAATGGATTAGAAATACAGTACATAGAAGGGAAGTTTGATTGAGTCTCAAAGGATTCTGGGAGTTTTGACAGTTGGAATTTGAAAAGTGTTGGCTCAATGTAAGTCTATGGGATTTTTCCCAATTTTAATCGTCATTTTTAGGAAAATCGTAAGTCCGATCAGTTAGAAAAGATATAGCACACTCGGTCGGATCAGTTTGAAGATCTGGGCTGAGTTTGGAGTTTGTAGAGTTAAAGCTCTAGGAGGAGTTAGTGTCGACAGATTTAGTCTCAGAAGAAAATAGCATATCAGTAAGTTGGCTTTCTCAAGCCAACTTAATAAAATACCCCTTAAAATTGCAAATTTCCATAAACAAGTTTTACTTGCATGGACTCTCATGTATAATCATAATTTTTCCCCCCATAAATGTACCATTTGGAATAATAAATATATAAGATTTAGAAACAAGACAATTTTTTTTGAAAGTTGGTTTAAAAAGGGCATTATTTGGGTAAAACAGTTGATTAGTAAGGATGGTAATTTATACAATCATACAGAATTTGTTCATATTTATAACTTTTCAGTTGATCCTATACAATATCTGTTGGTTTTACATGCAAGGCATTAGTTATTCTTTACAATCAGTGGAAGAATTTACTTCTTGTGTTAAATTGCAGGGCAAGGATTTTATAAGTTCTGAATGCAATAATATTTTTTTGCGTTCTCTGCTTCGATCTAAAGGTGCACTTGCTGTTACTACTCATTGGAATTCTTTATTTAAAAAACATTTTGATTGGAATAAAATTTGGATGACACCTCATGTGAAAGTGAAAAAAGTTTCATATAAAATTTTCCATCGAGTTTACCCTGTTAAATCACTTGTGGTGCAGCGTTTTAAGGTGAACATTGAAGACACCTGTGTTTTTTGTAAAGTTTCCCCTGAAACTCTTAATCACTTATTTTGGGAATGTCCTAAGTCACAAATATTTTGGAAAGAACTGAATAATTATATACAACAAAAAGCTATGATTTCTGTGGATCTTGTAGAAGTTGATATTATGCTAAAATGTTTTTCACTTGCAGGTGATAAGAGTTTATATTTATCCTTGATTTGATTATTATAGTTGCCCGTTACTATATTCATAAAGCCAAATGGAATGATAAATTACCAAATTTTGAACAATTTAAAGTTGATATTAAAATATATTTGGAGACAATAGAAAAAAGTAAAAATTTAAAAGCAAAAAAGACTATACAGTTGTTTAATAAGTACAAGTTGTTTATATAAAAAGCCTTTCTTTTGTATTATTATTATTATTATTATTATTCATTTTATGTTTTATTTATTTATTTTATTTTTTTTACTTTTATTAATTTATTGTATTCTTTTATACATGTATATGTGCATTGCCCCTGACATGTAAGGATATATGTGCTCTTGTATGTAAAATATATTGTTGTATTTGTATGTAGTTGTTTTCGTTAAAGTTCAATTAAAAAAAAAAGTCGGGCGCAGTGGCTCTCCACCGACTGCGCTGACCAAAAGCACGATGGGAAACGCCTGGATGATGACACAGCTTAAAGCTCATTGGTTCAGACAACAGTGATGTTGCACTCTCTTCTAAAATGTATTAGTTTTTAATCAAATATAATGTGGTTATGTGTTTAAATTATCCATGAATACTCCCAAACACTATGCCAGTGTGATCTCTGTGAAAGATATATGATTGTTGTCATATTTCTATCAAAATCTAAAATACACGTTTTTAAGTAAAAATGGATGATAAATATGCGTTTCGTATGGGATTAAATAGCAAGCACTTTGAGTGTCTTGTTCATCATATTTATTTTCATATAAAAACAACAGAGCTGAAATTATATCATGTTTATCAGCAACACAGCACGTGAGTGTGATAACGCGATATTCGTCTTTGATCTCGTGGGTCTCTGTTTCACTTCCAGAGGTCAGAACTGTCCGTCTTGACTGCACTTACTTCACTCCTCCCCTCACTGCAGCCGCCTACTCTCGCCTACATTTCAGGCGAGGCGAGGCGAGGCGCATCTCAAACGAGCCTATTGAATCATTCATACAGGAGATTTCAATAGTCAAATAAGACTTAATGAAGTGAGACACTGACTCCTTCATTGAATGTTTTTTTTATTATTTTGTTTAAATGAATATATGTTTTTTAAAGACTTAAGCAATGAACAGTTTGTCAGAACCACTAGTAAATTACGTTATTTTGTTAAGTTTTCTAATCTTTTTTCTCCAGAGAGAATCGTGGTCTCCAATTTATTAAAAATAACTGGGATTCTCAATTTATCCACAATCGTGAAGCTCTTGTTTAAATGTTGTTTATTACTGCATATAATTCATTAAAATGGAAGTTTAATTTCATAAAGTTCAAAATGCACCTACATTTTTTTTGCATTTTGTATTTTTTCAGTTGAATAAAATACTATTTTCCCTATATATTTAATCATTGAGGATTTCTTAAGAAAAGTTGAAAAATCTCGTCTCGTCTCGTTCTCGTGAGCCCAGTCTCGTGTCTCGTCTCGTGGGATAAGTGTCTCGTCACACCCCTATTAGTTGCTTATTAACTGATTATTTTTGGATTTATACTGTAAATATGTTGTCACCTTTTGGGGTGAACAAGGGATTCGATATTGAGCATTTCTTACAAGATTGTGTGTATTTCTTCATCTGTTTTCAGTCATGTAAATATTTGGAGGAGTGGTTATTGATTTGTATTTGACTTGTATTGCCTTGTATACTTTTTTGAGTGTGTGTCCTTTTTTTTCTTTTCTCTCTCTCTTTGTGGGAGTACTCCTGTGTAGTGATTGAACGTGTTTAATTAGGATGACCACCTTTTATTTATAAAGAGTTGTACCTCAGTTCACTTGATTTGTGCCTGACAAAGACCTGATGGTCGAAACATTTTTAATTTAATTTAATTTAATTTTATGGAGCAGTTATATCAGTATGTGGACATTACGTTACTTTTTTTGCTACAGTTTGACTTTTTTGCCCTGCACCTGAGCCCTGTTTGGGTTTGTGGCATGTGCACACCTTTTTTATATTTTGAACTATGATATTAAATGAACACACCAGTTTTTACACAGTGAACCACTAAACTCAAAGGAGCAATGCAGACTACAGAGGCACAGGATCCAAATACATGCACAAGTGTGTGAGAGCATGCAAATAGCCAGCGCTCACTGTGATGTCATCAGGATTTACAATCGGGTCACCAGGGCTGAACTCTGTCCAGCAGACTCAAATGGACTGCAGAGAAAGTGTAGTTGTGCGTTCCTAATGCACCGTGAGTTAGAGAAAGAAGCGCTGCAGCTCAGAGGAGACAGACAGAGTCTTAACCACACACACACTGTTCTCTCTGCCCGAGCGGTTACACACTCACCTCCCACTGGAGATGAGGAGGAATGTTCCGGATCTGAATCTTCCGACTCCTGCGGACACAGAAAGAAAGAGAGAGAGAGACAGTGAGACAAAAAGAAAGTGAAAGAGAGAAGCGCAGCAGTCTTCAGCATAGATGCTACAGCAAGAAACACACAGGCTGAATCTAGATCAGATCCAACAGAAACTAAAGAAACGGTGAGACAAAACACTTATAAAACTTCAGTTGTCCAGTCAACAAGCTATAATCTATGCTGTCCACTTGTTGTGATATGAGAAACAGTAACCATATTCTTGCAATTTTGTGAATATGGTTACGGATATGATTTACCTTTTCACCTCACAATGTACAAATAAGAGAGAAATGCTACAACTGATTACAGTCTATGTAAAGGCAATTCAGAGAACTGTTTTGCTGAAAACACGTTGCAAAGACTGTGAACTATGTAGTACTGAATTGTGGAGTTAGACCGTTCAACAGTTTTTCACCATTTTTGTGTTCAGGATTTTTTTGGGTGGGCTTGAAATCATGTCTTGATGACACACTGGAGTCACTGGGCATGGGTCCTCCCCTAACACTATAATAACTAGAGTGCATTAGCATCAGTGGTTCACCTGCTCAATCGCATGTTACTGTCAACAACATCAGTCACTACAGCCTACAGTTTGCTAGCCAGCTATGCCTTCATCACATAAATGCATATAACTTGGTTGCGATAATACACAAAACAGCTTGGTCTTCTTATTTAAATGTATTTGTATTTGACAGCTGAGAGAGGCGGCAGCTTTCCCGAGAGTGGGCGTGGTTTCAGCGATGACAGAGGACACGCCCCCAGCGTTTGAGAGCAGAGAATACTGCTTATTTTTTCACAATTTTGATCACTTATTTACTTGGTGGGTTTTAATCATTTAAATTTGGCTGGGTGGTTAATAACATTTTTCTGTGGTGTGGCAAATTCATAATATTAATATAGCATATTTAATATTGCTTTACACAGACTTTAATTTCAGTGAATCAATTCTAAACTCTGTATCAGTGATTCAATAGTTAATTTTAAAGTGTTTTAGTAAAATATACTGCAGTTTAATGCGGTTTTGTAATATTGATATACAGTATATACATGAACATGAATAAATATTGTTAATTTATGTGTTAAATGTGTGAAAACATGCCTTGTGATGTCTTTAATATTAGGCTGAAATGCTGGTTCCTCTGATTGAAAAAAAAAACTCTTATACACGCAAACATGTTGATTGCACATTGATATATGGAATATTATGATATAATTAATGTACACTACCAGTCAAAAAGAGTTTTAAATGTTTTTTAAAAAGTCTCTTCTGCTCACCAAGCCTGCATTTATTTGATCCAAAGTAAAGCATAGTAATTAATACTTTTATTTAGCAAGGATGCTTCAAATTGATCAAAAGTGATGATAAAGACATTTATAATGTAACAAAATATTTCTATTTTAGATAAATGCTTTTCTTGTAAACTTTCTATTTATCAAAGGAACCTGAAAAATTCTACTCAGCTGTTTTCAACATAACAGCTATAATAATAATAAGTTTTTGAACAGCAAATCAGAATATTATAATGATTTCTGAAGGATCATGTGACTAGAGTAATGATGCAAAAAATTTAGCTTTGAAATCACAGGAATAAATTAAAATTTTAAATATATTCAAATAGAAAACAGTTATTTTGAACAGTAAAAATATTTCAAAATTTTACTGTTGCTGTACTTTGGATCAAATAAGAGTAGCAGACTTGGTGAGCAGAAGAGGCTTATTTAAAAAAAAATCTTAAACTTTTGACTGGTAGTGTAACTCCCATCTTTCTTCATGGAAACTCATTAACTATTTATGATTTAGTAATCATTATGTTTTAGCAATTCACACTAAATCCGTGTAATATCAGGCATCAAAACATAATGCATAATTCAAGAGAATTTATTGATTATTAACTCTACTGTTAAAGTATTTCTATATACTACAAGAAAACACATACAGTGTGTACAGTATGAAATGAAGAAAATAAGATATCAACTTCCAAATTCCACCTAATCAGACAGATGCCAGTTATTTTTAATAATGGTTACTGCACAGTATTTTGATAAATCTATTATCTTGCTGCATATTAAGTCATAACCAAAGTCATATAGTTAATTTAAAAAAGTTTTAGTACAAATATACTGCTGTAGAGTGTGATATTGGCATACAGATCGGTGAAAATCAGTGAAAATGATTAAATATTGTTTAATATTTGGTTGAAATGCTGGTTCCTCTGATTGCCAAAAAAAGCTCTTATAAGATTACAGAGCAAATATATACATGTTAATATATTAAATATAATTATTATAAAAATTATTTAAACTGGCTCATACTGATATGGCTACAGATATATTGTGCATCCCAACTGACAGTATTTTGGTAAATCTATCACCTTGCTGCATATTAAGTCATTACCAAAGTCTACACCTTTCTAAAATTTGCTGAAATCCTTTAAACCAATCACAAGCTCAACGTGTTCACTGCAGGCAACCGTCCAATGACACAGGCTCAGGAGAGGGAGAGAGAAATGATGTAGTGAAGGGAGAGCAGGTCCCTCATTCACTACTTTGCACCAGAGGGATTTGACTGTGTCTGCGAGCCTTCATTCGTCGAGTCCGACGCTACCCAACAGCTTGCGAGCGGACTGACACCGAAGCCACACAAACCGCTCCACCGCAAGCTGTTAACAACTACATTAAAATGAGTGGAACCGAGCTGGCCAGAGGAAAGGGATTTAAAAGAGCAGCGCGAGAAAGAGGCAGAACCAGAGAGCCACTTTCACTCTCAGTTAATTAGGGCTCTTCTGCAGGTAGACTTTGATAAGACAAACGCAGAGTAAACAGACAGATCACAGTGCATGCTAGAGGCTTACAAAGAAGCGCCAAGCATGATTTTTCACGGTGCACGACAGGAAGAGATTAAACTCATTCTTTCAGAGTGAACTGAATACACTGTAAAGCAGCCCTTTACACATTTTCTCAGCCTCTGTCCAGCACACTTTGCAATACTCCAGTGAGAATCAAGCGAGTCACACGGTACAGTAAACCGTGACACTTCCTCAAGCCGTCTAACTGCCGCGGTCTTAACGCATCCCTTCAGCTACGGCTAATGCTGTGGCCTGCAAACTGTCAATCCTTTAAGCCTCCTGTTGAGAAGGGGCAATTTGGGATATCCCATTTGAGCATGGCAGTTCAGCTAGCTCAAACCTGCACCTTTTCATCCTGACCCTCCAATTAGCGGTTCAACAGTAACACCGTGTCTACATCGGCTATGATCGGCTCCACTTGATAAACTAAATTGCTCTCATTGTAATCAATGATGCTGTCTGCACTGGAGAAGTCCATCACAGCCGGCTGTGACACAACTTGAGTTGACAGGTGTGTCATTTGTAGTTCTGATGTGTTTTTAGTGCTTCTCCAGCCATGATATTATTCCAGACTAATAAACAGCTTTTAGTTGCAGACACTGTGTGTCATTTTTTGCCATGAAGTGATTGTTACAAACCTGTAAAACCTTCATTCATCTTCAGAACTCAAATTAAGATATTTCTGATGAAATACGAGAGTTTCCTGACCCTGCATAGACAGCAACACAACTGACACGGTCAAGGCCCAGAAAGGTAGCAAGGACATGGTTTAAATAGTCCATGAGACATCAGTAGTTTAACCATAATTTTATGAAGCTACAAGAATATTTTTTGTGCGCGAAGAAAACAAAAATAACGGCATGGTCTCTTCTGCTCATCAAGCCTGCATTTATTTAATCCACAGCACAGCAAAAACAATACAATTTTTAAATATTTTTACTATTTGAAATAACCATTTACTATTTGAATATTTTTTAAAATGTAATTTTTTCCTGTGACTTCAAAGCTGATTTTTTAGCATCATTACTCCAGTCACATGATCCTTCAGAAATCATTGTAATATTCTGATTTGCTGCTCAAAACACATTTATTATTATTATTATTATTATTATTATCATTTTGTTGAAAACATATGAATAGATGATGAATAGAATGGTGCAGATCTTTGGGTCTTTCTATTCAAAGAATCCTCAAAAGAATGTACTCAACTGTTTAAAATATTGATAATAATAATAATAATAATAATAATAAATGGTTCTTAAACAGCAAATTAGCACATTAGAATGATTTCTGAAGGGTCATGTGATGCTGAAGACTGTAGTAATGATGCTGAAAATTCAGCTTTGAAATCACAGGAATAAATTACATTTTAAAATATACTCAAATAGAAAGCAGATAATTTAAATAGTACAAATATTAAAAAATGTTACTGTTTTTGTTGTACTTTGGATTAAATAAATGCAGGCTTGGTGAGCAGAAGAGACTTCTTTCAAAAACATTTTTAAAAAATAAATAAATCTCACTCACTACAAACTTTAGAACGGTAGTGTATACTAGGGATGCATCCATTTTAAAAATTCTGCCCACTACCGATAGTTGTTTTCATATTATTGTAGACGTTCAAGTCAATTTACACACCACAACATGATTTAATGTACAGTATTATTCAAGATTAATATTAAACGAGCATATGATTTAAAAGACAGTAAAGATAATCCAAACATAACAATAGGAGAAATGAGAATGCAATTAAAGAAAAAAAAATCCCAATATTTGATGATAATGTTATGATACTGATATTTTATGCACTTCTGATGTATAATTAGAGATTAACTATTAAAATGATCGTTAACTCAAAAATGGAAATTGTGTCAAAATTGACTCACTGTCATTTCAAACATGACTTTCGTTTTTTTCCTCTGTGGAACATGAAAGAAGAAATTTCTCAGTGTTTTTTTTTTTTTCTCTCATCCATATAGTGATGGTACAGTACCTTAAAAATATCATCTTTTGTGTTTCACAGATGAAATAAAGTCATACAGGTTTGGAACGACATGAGAGTGAATAAAGGATGACAGGAAGTTTTTATTTTGGGAACTATCACTCTGATTGTTTATTTACTTCAGGCATATTTAATTGTTCCTTATACCAAAAGACTAAAGGTAAATTTGTTTAGGCTTGTAAGATATGAAGAAAAATAAATGTAATTATTATTGTACCATATTGTACCTTAGTGTAAAAAATGTGAAGGCTGGATCACTAAATCACAGGAAAGAAAAAAAAAAAAGCAGCAACAGTTCATTGCTCCGTCATGCCTTGTGTTTAGGTTTAGGTGCCGACAACACAACAAGTGGACGGCTTCTTTTTTCTGTCTGCTCTCTCTCTCTCTCTCTCTCTCTCTCTCTCTCTCTTTCTAACCACCATGACCATCCGTGTTCTTTCCTTCTCTTCTCCTCCTCCATCTCTCCATCTCTCCTCCACCCTGCTGGGGTGGAAAAAGTGACAGTGCTCTCCACAACTCTTCAGGGGCTCCTCATTTTCAGCATGCCTGTGGCAGCACTGGATTACTGAGCCCTTCCTGGATGTGCACAGGCTCAGACGCACACGCCCTGCCCATCACAGGAGGACCTTGGTAAACTCAGCACAACCATTTCTCTGGCTTTCTTCACATTTATAAAATGACATGCACACCAAGACCTTAAGCTGTCTATTTGTCTGAGATGTGGCCTGGTGCATGAGCTCCATCACCTGAACGGTGGTGCTTGCATGGGCAACACAAGTTCGAGTCTGGCTTGCATCATTTCTTAATCCCATTTCCACATTTTCCACATTTTTTTTCTTTTTTTCCCCTCACAATAATGGTAATAAAATTGCTTATTTGCTTATTAGAAATATGTTTATTTTTCAGTATTGTCAAGTAGATATTTAAATGATTTAAATCATTTCCCCTATTTTTATATTTAAATTACATTTCATGAAACGTTCAGTTTAAAAAAAAAAAAAAAAAAGTAATAAAAAAATATTTTAAAATTATTATACATTTAAAAGTTATTCAAATACATTCCAAAATAAAACAAATTTTAAACAACGACTGATTAAAATTCGGCATTTTATTTATTTTATTTATATTTATTTAATTTAGACAAAATAGAATTTAGAGAATTTGAAGCCTTTTATCGAGCATACCATTAAAAATATTAATATTATCAGTTTATCTGTAGCAGCCAGGATTTTTCATTCCCATTAAAAAAAAACAAAAAAACAAAAAAAAAAAAAAAGTGTCAAAAACACTCATTGAGTAGATATTTAAATGCATGATCAATTCCCCTATTATTACATTTCATCAAACGTTCAGTTCATGTGAATCATTTAAAAAAAAAAATACTAATTTAATAACTTACACGAAATGAATATTTTTGCGTTTTATATATTTATTTTTGGTATATATTAAAAAAATATTTAAATACATACCAAATAATTAAATACATACGTCTTTTTTCTCTCCACTCCCATAAAAAAAAAAAAAAAAAAAAAAGGTATTAAATTGCTTATTTGGTGAATATTCTAAATGTATTGTTTATTTTTCAGGATCGTCTAGTAGATATTTAAATGCATGATCATTTCCCCTATTACTTCATTTAAGTTACATTTCAAACGTTCAGTTAATGTGAATCTTTAAAAAAATAAATAAAAATGTAATTACTCAAAATTAATATTGTTGTTGTATATATATATATATATATATATATATATATATTATATTATGTGTATATATACACACATACACATACACATACATATATATATATATATATATATATACACATATACACATATATATATACACACATATATATATATATATATATACACACATACATATATATATATATATATATATATATATATATATATATATATATATATATATATATATATATATATATATATATATTTTTTATTGATACAACTGTTATAAATTTAAAAGTTATTCACATACATACCAAATAAAAACTTATTTACAACTGATTTTATTTCATTTTAATTTATTTTATTTAGACAAAATAGAATTTGAAGCCATTTATCAGCCATAGCTACCAAACTATTAAAATACTGATATTATCAGTTTATCGGTATCAGCCAGAATTTTTACATCCCTAAAATAAACCTTGCACCGAGAGGCTAAACTTGAATTTTGCATCTGTCACATTCATTTACACATACAATGTCATAAATGAGCTCACACACAAACACTGAGAGGCAAATTTTAGATCTCTGAGGATCAATTTATGATGTGCCATCAGAAGGGGGCAGGTTCATTAGTTTGTTATTTTCGAATCTCTTCAGTGAGTATTTGTTTATATTTATGTGTAATGGAGCTGAACCCAGTGCCCTTTTGAATCGGGTCTCACAGACCCCTTCACCCCAGTCCAAAACCACCAGCACTAGAAGATGCAGGCTGAATGCACTGCTTACCGTATGTTTGTTGAACGCAACCAAGCTGTCTGCTGCTGGTTTAGAAAAGGGTGCCAGACAACTAAATAAAAAAACATGCTTCTCAATTTCTGCCTTTGAATATCTGAGGGTGGCCACGTTCATTTGAAAAGCTAATATTTACTGCAGCCAGCTGCAGCGCGCAAGCTAGAAAACCATGTCGGCGTACACGCTCGCATACAGATCCTCACATCCGCGCGGACGGTTCGCCGCACCGAGCGCTGTGCAGCAGACGGGTCAGAATAGGACCATTCACCTTGGGCCAGGACCTCTCAGACCTGCTAACGACCACCATCTGATCATCCCTGTCAGCCAGACGAAATGTTATTCACCATACATAAATCACCCGGCCACAACGCCGGCACGTGAGCAGGGGCGTCGCACGTGTGCCGACAGAGAACAAACCTTCAGCCTTTCCTCACTGGAGAATGAAAAAGAGGTGGAGCTCACTTCTCTCTAATGCTCTGGCTATGGACACATAGACAGGGAGTGGACTCTTATCACACTCTTAAAAATGCTGGGTTATTTTTTTTTTAACCCAAATGCTGGGTTCAGCCCGTTGGGTCATTTTATTGGGTTATTTTTAATATTTTTACCCAGGTCCTGGGTTATTTTTTAAACCCAAATGCCAGGTGCAACTTGCTAGATTATTTTATTGGGTAATTTTTAATATATAGTTGCTGGATAGTTTTTCTGTAACTAAGTTGCTGGGTCATTTTGAACGCTGGGTTATTCTGCAAAACAACCCAGCTGCTGAGTTACAGTCAGTCAGAGCGCAGCCTTTTTTCGCAGGATGGAAACCCCTTTTGCCTTGCAAATAATAAATACATTTTATTCGATATTGTACCGAGTTTAATCTTAAAATTAATGGGCAGTTTTTTAATGTTTATGGGCAGTTTTTGGAGTCAGTCATGGCATCTTTCAGCTACGAGTGAAACGCGAGCCCACGGTCTGAAGTGTGCAGTTAACCCAGCGAACAGCAGCCCTTCACCAGCTCAGATTTTGGCGACACATCGGCGTGAGAATTAGCGCTATTTCGGTAAAAAAGCGATTACAGAGAACTGTTAAATACACTAAAATTTTCATTCTACTTTTAAATGTTACATTTTTGTGTCTAAAATGCTTGTTAAACAAGTTTAAATTTAAAATTGTAAACTCAAATAACCCAAATAAATTGATTTGTCTTGTATTTTGTTCATGTGTTCTTGCTTAATAAATGTTCATCTTTTGATTATTCCTGTTGCCTCTAGTAATTCTGTGTGTGTTTTTATAATTTCCAGTCCATTTTAAACCAGCAATTTAATTTTTAAACAATAGTTGACTTTAACAAAATAACCCAGCATGTCTGGTAAAACGTTTAACCCAACCAGCTGGGTCAAAATAACCCAGCATGTGTTCTGTCCAATAATTTAAAAAATTTAACCCAGCATTTTTGTGCAGGAAATGAACAGACTGCCAATCAAAACGTGACTTGTGATAAATTAAAACATTTCTTGATCAGCATGACCTCCATTTGCTCCAAACACATCTACATTTAAGCTTAAAAACTACATGTATTTGGCAACCCAGTGCTGGGTAAATATTGGACAGAACACATGCTGGGTTATTTTGACCCAGCTGGTTGGGTTAAACGTTTTACCAGACATGCTGGGTTATTTTATTAAAGTCAACTATTGTTTAAAAATTAAATTGCTGGTTTAAAATGGACTGGAAATTATAAAAACACACAGAATTACTAGAGGCAACAGGAATAATCAAAAGATGTTCCATGTTCCTTAAAAGGGGGCAAGGTTAGGATGCTCACATCAACACCGTCCCATTTGAACTTTGGTGTAAACCTTTGGTATCACAATAATCATGTTTAACCTTCATGCTGACCAGCCAACAGGCACAAACGGCAATAAGAAAGCAACACTAACAAACAAAAAGGCCATTTATTGGGCCGATATCAGTTATTTGATCAATATTCATTTTGAGAACCAATACTGACTCTTAAATCAATTTGTAAGTCTATGCTATTGATGTGTAAAGAAAATTTAAAGGGACAGTTCAACCAAAAATAAAAATTACCCCATGATTTACTCACCCTCAGGCCATCCTAGGTGTATATGACTTTCTTCTTTCAGACGAATACAATCAGAGTTATACTAAAAAAAAAAATGTTCTTGCTCTTTAAATGGCAGTGAATGGCCATTGAGAATTTGAAGTCCAAAAAAAAAAAAAGCATCTATCAATCATAAAAAGTACACCGCACAGCTCTGGAGGGTTAATAAGTGCCTTCTGAAGCAAATCGATGCATTTTTGTAAGAAAAATAACCACATTTAAAACTAAAAAACAAAACAAAAAAAAAGACACTAACACACTATAATATCCAAATGAATCAAAATCAAATCAAGAGCTTTTGAAACAAATTAGAAATGCCATGTAATACTTGTCAGTATCCAGCCCTATCGTTTATTGTTGCATCTTTGAATCTAAATACTAGGGATGTCACAATACTCAATATAATATCGAACCGTTTGGTACGACATCCACGGTTCAATACGCGCTTGTAAATTGCGTTTTTTCGGTTTTGCTTTTAAATAACTTCCTTGTTTTATTTCTCTCGGAATTTGCCGTATGTGTGCCCAGCGATTTCACGTGCTTTGAAATGAGGAAACACTTCCCCGCTTATATTTGAAAAAGTAACACACACGAGCATCTTCCATTATAATGACATGCAATGATAAGCCTTTTCTAAAATACAAAAACAAAATAACAAAGTTATAAAAACAAAGTTATAAAAAACATAACTTGTTTTATTTCAAAACTTATCAGTTGAGTGTTTGAAAGCAACGTGCTTATGTGATCTGATGTGGATTCTCATCACAGAATGAGAGCAGACAAACTCTATTCAATGTAACCTTAAATCGATTAGCAATGGCTTATGAAAACACCGAGATGGCTGAAGAACACAGATAAACCATATATTATTGCAGACGAGTGTTTATTGTCCTTACTTTTCGTTATTCAAAACGTTTAACGTATATCTTGTTTTATTCAGTTATAGCAATAGCGATGCTTTTATCCATGGCTGCGTCCGAAAGCCTGGTCAGCTGACTTGCTGCCTCGCTGCCTTATCAGGTAGTGACTTCGAAGGCTGCAAAAGCAACTCTAGAAACAGT
Source organism: Labeo catla (assembly GCA_012976165.1). NCBI lineage: Eukaryota > Metazoa > Chordata > Actinopteri > Cypriniformes > Cyprinidae > Labeo > Labeo catla. The sequence continues at coordinate 1,938,228 of VONZ01000055.1, read as the reverse complement.
TTCGGACAGACTTCAGAGGCAGCAGAACGTGACGCCGTTGCTAGGTTACCTAACGGTTAAGTTGTAGATTTTGTAGAAAAACGATCTTATACAGTTATATATAAATGCTTTAATAATACATAAAGACCTCAATGTCATTACCCACCGAAGGTCTGTGCGTCGGAGAAGACGACTGAGAATGGCAGCTACTTTTTGCTTAAAAAATAAAAGCACTGATGCAAGTAATATTGCAGAACAGGTCATTGTTATTAGTGGCTGTTTCGTTATTATTGGTAGTATATTGTAAATATTATTCTTATTCACTACTCATTTGAACCCTTTTAACATTTTATTAAATACTATTATTACAAACAATATTATTTATTATGCTTTTTACACTATTACGATTCATAAAGTATATCATGGTCAAGATCTCATCTATTATATAAAGTAACAAGTCTAATTTCACCAGAATATCTTTATTTATATAGCCTATATGACGCACACGCACAGGATTGTGGGAAATCGAAGGCAGCGAAGGATACATCTATGCTGCCTTCAAAATTCCATCAGAAGAAGGTACCTCCGGAGACAGGAAGTGAAGCAGAATTAGAATTCGGACGTGCCTTGATGCCTTCCTGCCTTGGAATGCCTCCGGCAACATTTTAGAGCTTTCGGTGTAGCCCATATTAGAGAGCTGGAAAGGAATGTCATCAGTGATGCTTCTTTGAACATATTTCTTTTTCTGCACGAGGGCGCCCTCTGGCGTCCAGTATGAATAAAAACCATTCTATTTTGCGTTTTTTAAAAAAAAAAACAAAAAAAAAAACAAAAAAAATACCTCTCTCAAAAGAAATATTAAGCAGGCATATACTAAACCACGCTTTTTTCCAGTGTACAGAGGTTTATGGGAGTATTTTGTTAATTTGTGGCAAAAAAAAAAAAAAAACATTGAAGTGGCAAGCTATCAGAACCGTACCGAACCGAAAACCGTGGTTAAAAACCGAGGTACGTATTGAACTGTGGACTAACTGTATTGTTGCATCCCTACTAAATACATATTAGTCTCATGGGAGGAGCGAATGTTAAGATGGGTAACATCCACAGGAACAAAAGACGCACTCATGCAGAGATGAGACATAGTGGCTCCACTCCATATGGGTGGCAGGACACATACACTCACACACTCATAAGGGTGTGCAGAACTGACACCAGGCGGCAGCTCGCAAGCCACAGACGGCCAATGTTCCATGTCTGTCCTATACGTCCCACAGTGTGGCCTCATAAAGACTCAAAGAAGAAGAGCTAAGTTAGCAGTTTCAGGAAGGTTTGCTTGCTCACGCCCTCAGATGCATGAAATGCAGTCCGACTTCAAATGTCTTTGCGCTTTGGGCTGTGAATCTATGCAGATGCTTTAAAAAGATTCACATTCCTGGCTTTAATAGTTTTGGATGCACAGACATTTTAAAAGCCACAATGGCTTTCCCTCACTCGCAGAAGATAAAGAAACATCTATGCTTGCAAACGTGCTGGTTTTCTTGAGAATTGCACTGATTCATAGAGGCTATTTTGGAAGAGATGGGAAGAATGTGGACATGTAGTTCTTGAGAGTCACATGACAGGAAGATCTGAGCTCATTTTGCTCTTCATGATAAAGTGGCATTTCTATAGCTGAAATGCTGAATGATGGTGTGAAGTAATTAAAAGATTTGGGTTAATTATTGCTTTGTAAGAAATTATAGTATTCTAGCCTGTACTGAAACTAAACAAAATAAATATCACCAAAGGTGACATAAATAAACCAGGAAAAAACGTCAAAGTGTATGAAATTAGATATTATTCGTGTTTTACTGTGCTTTCTACAGACTGGTCATGAGACTAATCACAATTAATTTATTCTATAGACAGCCATAGCTTTATGTTCCTCTCCAGATTTATAGACTACCATTGAAAAGTTAGAGGTCAAGTTCTTTTTTAAAGAAATAAATGCTTTCATTCATCAAGAATGCAATAAATTCAGCAAAAAGTGACAGTGTCTACGTTTCTAATGTTACAAAAGATTTCGATTTCATATTAACAGTTCTTTTGAACTTTCTATTCATCAAAGAATCCTGATTTTTGTGTCCACACGAATATGAAACAGTACAACAGTTTTCAACATAGGTTTTCCTAGAGAAATGGTGATGTTTCTTGAATATCAAATCATCATATTAGAATGATTTATGAAGGATCATGTGAAACTAAAGACGGAAGAAAATTCTGTTTTGCATCACAGGGATAAATTACATTTTAACATATATTCAAATAGAAAACAGTTTTAAATTGTAATAACATTTCACAATATTACCATCTTCACCGCAGCCAATAAAACAGCATAAGAAACACAAACAACAAAAGTAATTTAATGACTAGAAAAAGACATTAGACAGTAAATATTTTTTAATATTATACACTACCAGTCAAACGTTTTTAAGATTTTTTATTTTTTTATAGAAGTCTCTTCTGCTTACCAATCCTGCATTTATTTGATCAAAAGTACAGAAAAAACAGCACAATTTTGAAATATTTTACTATTTAAAATAACCGTTTTCTATTTTAATATATTTTAAATGTAAATTATTTCTGTGAAAATTGTAATTCAAAGCTGAATTTTTAGCATTATTATTTTAGCATTATTATTCTAATATTATGATTTGCTGCTCAAAAAAATAATTATTATTAACAATAATAATAATAATAATAATATATATATATATATATATATATATATATATATATATATATATATATATATATATATATATATATATATATATATACTCAAATTATACTGACTCCAAGCTTTTGAATGATATAGTGCACAATGCTACAAACACTTTTTATTTCAGATAAATGCTGATCTTTGGATCTCTCTATTCATCAGAAAAACTTGAAAAAAAAATGTACTCAACTGTTTTACATATTGATAATAATAACAAAAGTTTCTTGAACAGCAAATCAGCATATTAGAATGATTTCTGAAGGATAATCAGCATTTACCTGAAATAAAATGCTCATATCACACTGAAGACTGAAGTAATGATGCTGAAAATTTAGCTTTGATCACAGGAATTAATTACATTTTAAAATATATTCAAATAGAAAGTAGTTATTTTAAATAGTAAAAATATTTCCCTGTATTACCGCTTTTGCTGTATTTTGGATCAAATAAATACAGGCTTGTTGAGCAGAAGAAAGTTCTTTTAAAAAAAAAAAAAACAACAACATTTAAAACCTTACTGTTCAAAAACTTTTGACTGGTAGTGTATTTTACAAAATTTCTGACATTAATTCTTTTATATTTAAAGAAAGGGCTCCGCTGCTCTGTATTACAAGAGATGATAGTAACCCACATTATTTCTCCCTCAAATACACAGACAGCTAAAACTCTGCAGCAACACTATAATACTACCACCATTCAGAGTGCAAACAACTGAGGTTAACACCTCAACCATAGGGTCACTCTACTTCTCAGATAAGCTGCTGAAGATGTGCTGTGAGTACTTTTGCAAACGTTTTGTCTGCCTTGAGATCAACAAAAAAAAAAAAATGACTTCCTCCCTACTGTTACAACTGACTGAGCTTTCAGTGTTTGCTGAAGTCACTACAGAACTTCAAGACAGGAACTAAAACTCGGAACTGCCCAAGTGTCATTGGAACACTGTGTATACTTGTCTAACGAGAACAGAACAGGCACTTTTTCAATGAAAAACCAAGATTATGCCACTGTATTTCATCTCTTTAGTATGAAAACAATTTAATCTTAATCTCTCAGATGGAAAAATATACCAAAACTCAGATTCACTGTACATTTATAGGGCCCTATGATTTCCGCGATGCGGAAAACGCAGACGGAATTGCAGAATCCAGTCATAAAAATGGAATTTACTGAATAACGCAGAATGTCACGGAATTTGTCAAAGTTTGAATGAATTAATTACGTCATTACACTTAAATCAAACCGCAATATGGACATGTATCTGTAAATATTACGCCGCAAAAATACCATTTAAATGTGAATCCTGCATGTTCAGTGTGTCTCTGTTTTAAAGAATGGAGCAGACAAGCGGTTTTGTTTACTACACACACTGAAGTGCGTGTGACGCTCGTGGTGATTTCAGCATTTGACCGTTCCATTGTATGAAAACTAGCGTTATATCATATACACACAGAAATGTAAAGGTAGACACGGCAACACGTCAAAATAAAAGTCCGGTTTAACTTGAAGACATTGTGCCAGAAATATATTACTACTATTACTACCACTACTAAAATAAAACAAACATTATTTTTAGGATATAATCACACAACATTTCTTCCATGTTTTAATTTTAATAGTAAATTCCCCTTTTTTGCCAAAAAAAAAAAGTTTGCTTAAATTTTCAATAATTCAAAGATAAATAAAATTAATGTTTTATGCCTTCGATAACCAGAACATTTTAAATACACAACACAGAATTTCTAAGGGCAAAAAAACCTTCATAAGGCTATTTTAAGAATAAATTTGAATAAATTAAGGATGCATTCAAATAATTAGACATGCTAAAACACAAAACTTGATAACAATAAAACATATGGTGAGAAATAAAACATTTCAAGGGTCCTAAACATGTCATTTTTGTTAAACCTTTATTAAATTGATGTGAAATTGTATAAGTTTCATGATTTTAATTAATTAGACATGCTCTTTGATTAATAAAATTTAATGTAACCATTAAAATGGAGTTGATAAAAATTAAAACGGAAAAAAACAAAACTGAAAAAAATAAAATGGATTTCATAGGGCCCTACATTTACCTCAGCATGTAAGAAGGTAACTAGAAGAGAAAGAATGTTTTATACAACTTACTCCAGTGACACCAAAAACATTCAACATGATCAGCATGACAGTGATGTTTATCGATCACTGCAGAAACCTTCCTAATCATTCTGATCTATACTGCCCTCTATCCTGTGCCTTAAACACACCTACAAAAGGACCTCAAGGGGACAACAACGCCATATAACCATCTCTCTCTCATTTGCTGTCGCTCTCACTCTCAGAGCGAAGGCTAATGAGAATGCAGTGTGTTCACCTGCCTGCCTGAGATGCTGCGTGAGGCAGATGCTCCTCGCGGGTAAATGGAGGCAACAGTTCCCTGACAGGCCCTCTGCTGCTGTCAATACTCACTCATTCAACCCAGCAGTCAGACAGTCGTGCTCTTAGGAGCTGCTCATGAACTCCTAAACTCAGTTTAAGGAGGAAAACTTTGTGCAGCTGTTTAGGAATGGTTAGTACTGGCTTAAAGTTTTTGAGGAACTAAAATAAGCTTATGATGTTAGAAATGGGGTTTTACCCTGGGGTAACAATTAATCCTGGGTTGCCATAAACTGACATTTCACACTGTACATTCCTAAGTCCTAGGATTGAGCAAAAGATAAACACTTTCTTAAATTCAATAAGTGATCTCTCAACTTGTCGAGCACATTTTTGTGACGCAAAAGATGCAAGTTTTTTTATAATGTGTATTTGAGTTTACTCATGCTTTATGTTTAATTACACCCATGGGTTGTTTTTAAAGGCACAGTTTCCCAAAAATGAAAATTACACCATGATTTACTCTATGTTTGTCACTTCCGCATTCACCTACGTCCTGTGTCATCCGCTGAAATGCCACATATAACACTGTGTCCTAACTACATACGACGACAATCAATTTGGCTGACCACAGACGCGACATTATTACTACTTTATACTGAGTGACTGGTACCATCTTTGTCATGTAAAACACTTGTTGGTTGGCAATGGGTTTGCTGTTTTAACATATATGTTTGCTTTTATTTGTTTTCTGAGGTAAAATGTCTGAGGTAACCTGTTGTCGCTTTCAGTATGGCTATTATTGTCACACAATATGATGTTTAAACCCATATTAGACACTTTTCACATTGAATAAAGCACATAATCTGTACCTGAGATTATAATTGCCATAGTCTTTATGTTGTTGCTCCAGCCGCAATGGCGCTGAAATAGAAACCATTTCTGAAATAGAAATTTCACGTGTCGCCGTCATGGCTAGTAAGGACAAAAATTTCCGTCGGTGGTGCTAGATCACTTGAAGTCTTCGAATCCTTTGTGCAGAAACTACGCCGCAAAAATAATGAATAAAAAGCTTTCTGAAAAAGGCAAAAGAATGCATGGATGTTTTCTTAATATGATAATTAAAAACCAACAGACTGTTGAAAATGTGGGACATTTTTTCAATACGCGACGTGCGTGACAAGGGGTAAAAAACGCAAAGCGGGACAGGTGGTCACCCTACGGACGTCGCGCCACGTGCAGTTAGGACTCAGTGTGACAACGGAAGCTAGAGATAACAGTTTATAAAGTTTTAAATATTAATATTTTTCTAACACAAATGCATTGCTTTGCTTCAGAAGGCCTTTATTAACTCCTGGAGCCATGTGGAGCATTTTTTATGATGGATGGATGCACTTTATTGGACTTCAAAATCTCAACACCCATTCACTGCCATTAAAAAGCTTGTTAGAGGCAGGACACTTTTCTTAATATAACTCAGATTGTTTTCGTCTGGAAAAAATCATACACCTTGGATGGCTTGAGGGTGAGTAAATAATGGGATAATTTTTAATTTTGGATGCAATATCCCTTCAAATTTGACTTTAAATTGGGCGTGGGGGTTTGGGCTAAAGGTTAGAAACCACTGGTCTAGTCAACGCATTTATCATCCCAAACCATTCAAAATACTGCAGATTAATGATTTTCTGTTTCAGATTGGACAAAGCACACTCTTTAAAGGGGTTTCATGTTAAAGTTACTTTGTTAACAACGGAGTAAACTGCACAAATTCAACATTTTATACATAATATATAAGGCTATTTATCCTAAAAATGAAAAGTCTGTCATTTGCTCACATTCATGTCATCCCAAACCCCAAACTTGCATGACTTGCTTTCAACTGTGAAACACAAAGAAAAGATATTTTGTGATAAGTTTTGTATACAATTTAAGTCAATGGGCACCAAAACTGTTTACTTTCCAATGTTCTTCCACAGAAGAAAGAAAAATCACACAGGTTTTGGAACAACTTGAGGTTGAGTTAACTACAATAATGGCAGAATTCTCATTTTTATGTGAACAAACCCTTAGATGGTATTCATCTAGTAGTTCATGTTAAGTTATAAAACAAATAAGAACAGGAAGTGAGAAAACAAGTTTTACAGCTTCAGACATTAATTAAACTAGGTCATCATGATTTTTCTGTTTTTCTGCCCTGCAGTAATTTCAAGCTGCTTCTTACAGGAAATATTCTTTATTTTAATGCTTGTATATTTATATAGATCAACTAAAACACTATTTGAAATGTACTGTTGTTAAACAACTTCAGACACTCGGTCTCCCATAACCATTCCCATCTCACCACGAATAGTCCATCCCGCAGGCAAAACTGACAGTAAACATTGAAATAAATGAATATAGACAAGTAGCCAGTAACAGCAGCAACCCACGACTAGGTTATTAGTGTATCTATACAGTAAGTATCTGTTTACCCGGCAGGAAGATGCAGAGTTATTAATATTAATACCAATAATACATCTCCCATAATATGCACCTACACTGAACCACAGAAGTCTTTGGGATTGCTACAGGCACTATTTATATCACTATATCTTTAATGTGTCTAATCTTTGACACTAATACAAAAATACAAATGCAGACATAAGATAAACATTTCAGTCCAATGCACTGAGACACTCCAGCTACTGCTTTACAGAGTACATACGAGATTATGTTGTTAACTACAATTTACAACACAGCGCTTACTGCTGCAGGCGTAACTACAATTCAAGCAGCTGCACTGCAGCTCGCTTACACACTTTCACACAGACGCACAGACAGATCGCACAACAGCACCCTGAGCAAGCGCCACCCAGTCACAGCCCCGCCCACTGACCGGCACAGCCTATCAGAGAGAGCTACGCTCTCATCCAATGAGAGTCAGAGGAGGCAAAACACTGGCAAGAGAACGGTCGGAATGACTGGTCACAGTACTGAAACACACAACACTGAAGCTTAAAAATACAAAACTTTACTGAAACGTCACTCAAACAAGATTGCAGTTATGTTTAATCTAAATTAACTGTAATTTCATAAACCATCACCGTTTACTGAAAAGGATCATTTAGAGAGTGGCTTCCTCAAAAGTCACAAAAAGCTTACTACTCAAGTACTTAACTCCTATTCTGGGCCTTGAAAGCGGTAGTTGTGTTGCTGTCTATGCAGGCTCTCGGATTTCATCACAAATATCTTAATTTGTGTTCTGAAGATGAGCGAAGGTCCTACAGGTTTGGAACGACATGAGGGTGAGTACTTAATGACAAGACAAAATGTTCACTTTGAGTGAACTATCCTTTTAAATAGTGTGATATCTTATATTGGCCATTCACTACCCTGTTCTCAAATAAACAAAAAAAAAAAAATCCACATCACTCCACAATAGCACTGTAGAAATTTACATGAAATCCAGCATGGAGCTAGGAAAGCAAGATAGAAATTACTACAGCACCCTGCTACATAACAGCAAACTGTACCCTGCAGGTACACTATGTTCACTGTTTGCTTAAATGTTCAGCTAAAAAGATCACAGGATTTGGAGGAGGGCACTGTTAGTGCACTGATGCATTAAGTAATCAGCGTGCTGGGAGTTTGCTTTCAAAGCACGGTGCAGAGTTGTTGTTGGGTAAATAAAGGTAAAGTCTGCCAGCTGTTTCCAGTACTGCTCCATTTTATGGGTCAGTCACACACAGGAAGAAAAAAAAAAAACCCTGGCAACACGAATCTGCAAGTATTTATCAGTTATTTGTGCTTTCATCTTCCATGGGCAACAGTGATCTGTTTGTTCTCCTATTTGAGAAATACCTGCTCTAAATAGCGGCCCCATTAGAGAAACACAAAGAGTACTTCTGGTAAGGAGCTTGTCCACTTTGCTCCAGGATATTAATGGTTGAGACAGCAAGAGACAGGAAGGAGTGTTTACATGAGGCATCCTCACTGCATCTCTAAAACAGCTAATAGAGTTTTCCCAAAAGAGCTTGAATAACATGAGACATGCTAAAGTCTATCTAAGGTCTGTCTATATTAGAGATCTAAAATAATTAACATGTTTTAGTTGAACTAATTAGCTGAACTAGAGTTTCCCTGCTGAAAAAAAAAAAAAAAAAAAAAAAAAAAAGCATAGAACAGAAAATTATAATGGTTTCCACTACAAATACAATTACAAACCATCAACTTTTAAACTATTAAAACCTTTAAAAAAAGTTTTTTTGTCGTGTGTTTTGGGACATAATCATTAGGATTTATTGATTTTAACAAGCCACTAATAGAAGGTTACAATTACCAAAAGAGACCGACAGGGTTCATTACAGTTTCCATGAAAATTAATACAAGTCCCATTATAACCAGTAAAACCATTACAAATTGTGTAATTGTGTCTATTGTTTTTTTCAGCAGGGTTTATTTTCATCCCTGCTGAAGACCTGTCTGTTGGTTGGTTTTAAATTGGTTTTGGGCAAGCTGGAAGACCAGCTGGCTAACCAGCTAAAAAAAACAGCTTTAACTAACTGCATACTCACAAAATGATCCTTCAAGCTAGAGCTCAATTCAGTTCAACTCGATTCAAACACCCACACGATCTTATTATAACGATTCGTCTGTCTATTAAACCTTTGATAAAGTCCTACCGGAACTTTCAAATCTGTGTTCGCAGTTATCATGTTTAATATAAAACAGCCTCACAAACAGTCTTTTCAACCATTTATAGTTCTGATATAAACACTGATGTCTATGGTAGGGATCAAAACAGCAAATCATCTTTTGAAAACGAATCGGCGCTTCAAATTAGCGTTTTAAATAACGTTTGTTGATTGCAATGTTGATTAAATATGCTTTTATATTGCAATAATTTCACATCCTCAAATTAATGTAGAAACAACAAAGACAGTACATTTATACATATTTGTTAAAACCATTGATACCAATATTACTGATGTCTCTAGGAAATTGTTCTTTTTCCCTAATATTTAGCCATTGACTATAGCCATTCAACATTACAGTATAAATTAGTTATCAATTTTAACATTAGACTTTTAAAAAAAAATAACAACTTCTAATTTAAGTGCATTTAAAACTATCTTCATATAAACCCATTATTTACCTGTGCCCTTCAGCAAGTAGAAAATATACAGAAACTGAATGAAGTTCAACACAAAAAATTAAATTAAATCTATATGAATCCTTAAAGCAGATAGGTTATTAGGTTATTTGGATGCTATTAATTTAAGAGCTGCCGCTGCTAAATGTGACGCAGATCTAAAATGAGCTTGTATTTAATATGAAATGCTACAGGCTATGGCATGCACCGCCACACTTGTGCGTGCAACTGAAGCGTGCATGCTTCAAGCACAGTGTAACGACTGACAGGACAGGTAAATTTGCTTTTTCTGACTTATAGCCTGACAACATCTCATCTGACTGCAATTCACTGTTGTTCTACAGAAGCTCCCTCTTCACCTGTACCTTTCCCACGCTTGTTTGGCTAGCGCCTAATTTATTTGATTATTTGTGCAGCTCTAGACAATAGGCCAACAGCAGCGGAGCAGAACCAAAGTGAGCAGCAGACAACATCAACAGTATTTTAATAAGACATGCAAAAACAACAAGGAAGTTGTAGAGGACATTTTAAAATGTTGACAAAACAGCGATGTGTGAGAGAGACTGCAGCTCATCTGAAACCCTGTTGGCGTAGTCAGCAGGCTGATGATAGCATGAACTGCCCTTGGCAGGCTTGTGGTTTTTCTGAGCCTGCTCTGGCACACAGAGACCAGTTTCTCCACTCCATAAAGTGACGTCCATCACAATCCACCTGTGCACAGAAAATATACAGGCCTACGAATTCAAAAAAATAAATCTCTCTGAATACCATATAGCAGTTTGACAGTCTGCAAAAGGAAGGCAAGTACTGCGTCATGTGTCATGAGAAGTTACAGAAAAGACCTAGTTCCACAATGAACACCTACTCCAATGTTTACAATGCAAAGCTTTATGCAGCCTATGGAAATGAAGCTGTAAAAGCAGATTGTTAAGACTGCAACACTGTCATGATACCAGAACTACCAGCAATTGAACAGCAATTGACCCTTCACTATGCGTCGCTCCCTTGAGTTAAAACAAGCTGTGAAGAATGTCCCACAGGACTGAATCTGAGTTTCTATGAAAAGTGTTATGTTCAGTAAAATGTGCTTGTTAAGTTAAAATAATGAATGGATAATATTCATGGAATAACAAAAACTTATATAAAAATATCATTCATGTTCAACATGTTTTTCTCTTTTTCTCTCTACCTTCAGACACTAAAGAACATGACTGAAATACTGATTCACAAACACCACATATCACCATATCTAACATATTCAGTCACTCACCGTAATACATTATGAGCTGATACATCACAAATAAGAACAGTACACAATATGACACTACAGATACATCTGTATCATACTTTATTTCTCAGGTAAGCATGCAAGAACATGTATGTCTCAACATTTAACAATATAAGCAATAACACTCACCTACAGTAAGACATCTTTTTTCACCTTAGGGAGGGACACTATTAAAAATCCTTAGATTTTTTGACTAAACTAATGAAGATGTACCTACCCTTTAAGTAAGATAATTACACATGCATAACTGAATCCCTCACAGCACCATATGGCAGCAACAACTGCTATTCAAACAGTCTGCTCTGAGTTTTACTTTCATTTTCACTTGAACATTCTAGAATTTGAAGTTATTCTGCCATCTCATTTGAGCTTGAAACTAAGAATACAATTTCAGTTTTAGTTTTTCAGTGCATTTTTAACGCAAATTACGTTTAAAATTACTACATTCATATTCAAAAATAATACAGATAAGTTACATATAATCATTTATTAATCAGTTATCATTTTGACTTAACCCTTTTCTTCATGTAGCCTAAAGGCTGAAATGTGAGGTTTACCATTTTCTAAAACCTTTTCAGAGCTATATTGGAACATTTCAAACCTGTTATTAGATAAACTGTTGTCCGTCAGGTTGTCATTTAAAATCCAGACATCATTGGCAATGTTATTGGCAAACAAAAAGTAATTGTATTTGTTTTTCGTTGGTTTTAAACATAAACCCGGGTGAAGTACAGGTCAGTACTTTTTGAATATTTCCAGCACATTTTAACAACACTGCGATAATACTGTGATAATCGTGATGAGAAATTTTCATACCTTTACATCCCTATACATTATATGGGTCTAAATGATATTATTTCTTTTATGCCAAAAATCATGTTCTGTGAAGATATTTTGTAAATTTCTTTTTAAAAAAGCTTTTTGATTAATTTTTGCTTAGTAATATGCATTGCTAAGAACTTCATTTGGACAAACTTAAAGGCAATTTTGATTTTTTTCACCGTTAGATTCCAGATTTTCAATTAGTTGTTTCTCAACCACATATTGTCCTGTTCTAACAAACCATACATCAATGGAAAGCTTATTTATTCAGGTTTCCAAAAACTGATTCTTATGACTGGTTTCGTGGTTCAGGGTCACATATAAATTTTGTTTCTTTTGTAACACACACAAAAAGATTTTTTTAAGAAACGTTTGTGTGTCTTTTTTGTCCACACAAAGTCAGTAGGCACCAATGTAGTTTGGTTACCAACATTATTCAAAATATACTTGTTATTTTACAAAATAATGAAAGTCATAAAGGTTTAGAATGACATGACATAAAATTTCAGATTGTTAAATGACAGAATTTTCATTTTTGGATGAACTTTTCCTTAAAGGGAACCCCGGGTATTAAGACTTATATGGCTTAAAATAACATAAATGATGTCTCTTACTGAAATATGTAGTAGAAAACCATAAAAGATGTATGTTTTTATAAAAAAAAAAAAATCCACATTGTTTTATACATATTTAGGACTATTGGTGGGGGAGCATTATTTCGACTACGTAAAATGGTTGCACTCGGTGAGCTACTGACGCTACCTGTTGCTATTTTTACCGCAAAACAACTAGGAATACACAACTCTGAAAATAAAATACTAAAAACACAGCTACTGAAAGAGCTTACAGGTGGAGATGTATATAAACGTAGGCTTAAACCAAATCATCGATTGTCCTCACAAGAAATCCGATGTTTTCATCCCGCCAGGATGGCATCTAGCGTTTCTTGTCTCTGCCATTTGTAAGCTCTTTCAGTAGCTGTGCTCTACTAAAAGCCGTAAAGGCATCAGGACTAAAGTTGAGAGAACAAAGACGTGGGTCTTTAGTAAGTTTTATTCATCCGCAGGCATCTTACCATTCTTTTCTCCTCTTCTTATCACTAGGAAAGCAGTGAAGACTCACATTGCTTCTGTTCTTCCCTTCAACAGAAAATTACAACCAAAAGCCACACAACATGGCATCATATCAATATTGTTGTGAGATGTGTTGAAGTAAAAATAGCTAAAGGTAGCACCAGTAGCTCACAGACTGCAACCATTTTACGTCATTGATATAATAGCACCCCCACATTTCAAAATGTGTGTAAAACGATGTCGATTTTTTAAATCATGTAAATGTTTCATGGGTTTTCTACCATATATTTCAGTAAAAGACATAATTTACAGTATATTAAGCCATTTAAGTCTCAATACCCAGGGCTCCCTTTAAAGGGTATATTTACAATAACACACTTGACTATGTGATGCCATTTCTGTTAATGTTTTTTTTTTAAACAGAATATAAAGAAGATGAATGGAGTCTTGAGACTCAACTCATGGCCAAAGACCATAAGAGACTTCAGATATAACTAGTTCTCCAGTTTAAAGTCCTCAAGCTTGACCTCAGACAAAAAAAACCTGTGAATATCTCTGGAAAGCTTTCAGGTGTCAAACTCATTGTGAGCAATAAAAATATTGTGTTATCTTGGAAAAGGTTAAGTTGCTTCAAGTGAGGAAAGATTTGAACAGTCACATAAAAGTGAGTACCACTTTGAACCTGAGTGGTTTGCTGTCGTACAGTCACATCTACAGGAAACGACAAACAAATGTCTTACTGTCAGATAAACAAGACGTGATAGAAGCCGGCAAATATTGCATTTATTTCTAAATGCGCTTTCAGTAAGTTTGAAAGACACAAACCACTCACCGTGGTCATTTTCAAAGCACTGAAACTCAGTGCTAACTGAAGTCATTTCGTTTCCTAGCAACATGTCTGTTAGTGAACAATATCTCGCTGAGACAGTTAGCGCCGATTGCACCCTCAAAAGAGAGAAAGAGAGACTTTAACGAAGGAACAGATGGGTCAAATAAACGTAAATGTCTTTTTAGATTTGAGTTTCAGCAAATTCACTTCTTCAGTCCGTCCTCAAGGCCACCGCACAAGTCCACATGCTATTTTTTCTTCAGGGGATTGAGTCAACAACATGACCCAATACATTCTGAATGAATCACTTAATGAACTTGGCAGCTGCGCCTCAAGACAGTACAGGGGAATTTGAGAGGAATGCTTTGTCAAGGTTTGTGGCTACCATTTCTGGTTTCTTATCACATTCAAAAAAAAAAAAAAAAAAAAAAAAAATACTCAATGGCTCAGGTGATGTAATGCGACAGATCAAACCAAACAAGATGAGAATGCAAGTTAAAGGAAGTAGCATCAAGTGTGGTGAATGAAGTATGTTTTAAAGTATATTTTAATGAATGACCAGCAATGAATTGAATATTGAAAAAAAGAACGAACACAAAAAAAAACAGCTAAATGCTGCTTAATGTTTTGTGGAACTTTTTTTAGGATTTCAAAAAGGAAAGAAAGATCAATTTAATGCATCCTTGCTGAAAGAAAGTATTATTTCTTATATATATATATATATATATATATATATATATATATATATATACATATAAACCTTTCTGAACTGTAGTGTTACATGGGTTAAAAACTAGACTCAACACACTAAAACTTATTAAACTGATAATTATGAATCAAAATTCTGATTGGATGAGCCGCAGGATAAGCGGTTGAAAAGTATCCAATATTCGCACCTGTGTCAACACAAGAAGAATTCAATATTAATGAAACAAGTTTGTGATGTTGCTCATCAAACTGAAATCATTTCCTGTTGTTCCAAACACTGCTTAATAACAAGTTATTCCTCATTTTGACTTGTTTGGGTCACATCCTTCGTTATTGTTGCAATATATGTTTCCAAATGTAAATAAAGCACTCCTGCCCACTGGCAGCCACACTAACACAGCTACCTACAAACATTATATAATATAATCTTTACCATGGCTCGATATATATACCACCAGCATGTCACAGCTCTACGTCTACAATGTTTTAAAAAGACACAGGCTCTTTACATTTAACATGCTGGGTTCGCTGTGTTCAAAAGCATCGTATCAACTATTAGAAATCAACCAGTCACGTATATTTTGACAGACATAATTAGGGCCCATTCAGTATAATTTGGCAAAATTTGGATGAATAAATTAAAAAAGGCTGTAGATGTAATCAAACTGCAATATGGTCTGGTGCCCTTCAACATAAATCTGCAAAAAAAAAAACTGCTACTGAAATATGAAGTCTGCATTAAGAACATATGACTCTTATGGTGTTTTCAGCATCTGCCGTGTCGGTACACACTGCAAAAAAAAAAATCAAGATTATTGGAGTACTTTTTACAAGAACACACTATTTTATTCTTTCTACTTCAAAATTTCAAGCTCTATTTAGGGGTCAACCGATATATGTTTTTCAAGGCCGATGCCAATAGCGATTACTACAGATCAAATGGAGCGCTAACCAATATTTTGAGCCAACATATATGTCTGGTGTAAAAATGAAAATTAATGTCAAAATTAAGAATGATAAAGGCTCTGATGAAAACTCTTTAAATCGTTTTTTCTTTAAATTGGTTTTGAAAATAACGGATACAGATAACCATAAAAATTATTTAATATCAGCGACGATAATCAGTCGACCCCTAGTTTTATTCTGTCTTAACTGCCTTTCGCTTGTAAATATTTGTGTAATTTCTAAGTGGAAACAGTTTTCATTCCTACAACATTTTTTTTTTCAGCGTATACTGAGAGTCCACAAAAACTTCGTTCAAAACTTGCTCCGAGAGTTCACTTCATCAGCATTTCACCGTTTTGACAAAACTATCATAAACACAGAAACTCAAAGGTCTTCACTACATCCTGCCAAAATAAAAGTTTGGTTTAACTTAAAGAAATTATTAAAGGAATAATTACTATTGCACAGAATGCACTTAAAGTAATAACACAATTAATTAAAACGTTTTTTTAAGGAATACCCAGTGTTGGGGAAAGTTACTTTTAAAAGCAATGCATTACAATATTGAGTTACTCCCTAAAAAAGTAACTAATTATGTTACTTAGTTACTTTTTATGGACTTTTAATATAAAAAGTTCTGTTTTTGGCAAATGTAAAAGCCTTTTCACACCAAAAGCCTCAGGCTTTGAGAAAAGTGAATTCACGTCTGTACAGCAGACCGCAGAAGAAAAAAAATATCAACTCTTCAGCAATATTAAAAAAAAACAAAAAAAAAACAAGGAAAACAAATGTTAGATTATCTTGAGTAATTTTTGCTTATTATTATGGTTGAATTGGATCATCGAAGGTCGGCAGCAAAGACATCAGTTAATAAAATGGGATTAAATGCATAAAGGATATTTGTATTATTTAACATTTAATTATTGCAGGTGTCTGTCATATTCTGAGTTGAATTTCACAGTTTTTATTCATTTTGAGGAATACTGAATCTGTTTTTTGTGAGTGAGATCAATTAATGCATGTTCACATTTATTCTAGAACAAACATATTACTCCTGATTTCTCTCAACATGAGGACAGGAGAGCTTTTAATCAATAAATGGGGGGAAAAGTAACTGGCGTTACTTATTTGAAAAAAGTAATTCAGATATTTTCTTGTCAATTAAAAAGCAATGCGTTACTTTACTAGTTGCTTGGAAAAAGTAATAATATTTTGTAACTTGCGTTACTTGTAATGCGTTACCCCCAACACTGGGATTATCACACAGTTTTTAATCCATGATTTAATTTAAACTGTAAAATTCTGCCATGCAGCAATTTGTTTTCCAAAACGTATAAGGAGTTGCTAAATTTGATTACATTTAAAAAGATTAAATTACAATTACAGTTAAATTGTTTAATTTATGCATTCATTTTATTACCACAATTTCTGATAATAAAACTGTATTAAATCATAAGACAGGAAAAAAAAAAAAATTCTGATAGATAGATAGATAAATAAAACTCCTGAAAAATAAGTCAAACATTTAATGTACTGTTATTTTTAAGTTTGTACAAATTATTAAATTGTTAAATGTTTATGAATTAAATTGATTAGACCTTTTTAATTATTAAAATATAATTAAAAGAGAAGTTTACTTCCAGAACAAAAAATTTACAGATAATTTTCTCACCCCCTTGTCATCCAAAAATGTTTTTTAACAAGCTCTAAATGATCCCAGCCGAGGAAAAAGTGTCTTATCTTATATTTATATATAAGACCTCAAACACTCGTCTTGTCTAGCTGTAAAAAGTATATAAATTGTAATTTTATTTATTTATTTATTTTTAGAAAATCACCAATCATTTCACTAGATAAAACTCTTTTTCCTCAGCTTTACAGACTTTTGAAGCTTCATTTAAACTGCATTTTTTAAGTACAAACTCACCAATGAAGTCCATAATATGGAGAGAAACCCTGAAATGTTTTCCTTAAAAAACTATTTTTTTACGACTGAAAAAAGAAAAACATGAACATCTTGGATGACAGGGGGGTGAGTACATTATCTGTCAATTTTTGATCTGTAAGTGAACTACTCCTTTAAACCATTAAAACAGAATCCAGAAAATTGTAAACAGAATTTGATAAAACAAACAAACAAAAAAAACAATTAAGTAGTAAATACGTACACCAGATTTCATAGGGCCCTACGTAGCGTCAAAGAAAAGGAAGTGGAGCTGATGAGCCTGTTTAAATTAGACACAGTAGAATATTTGAGTCAAAGAACGAAATTGTATTCTGATCCATTCTCCAGTTCTGTTTTGTTTCCAATGATTGCAAACTGCCTCTCACTAGCATGATTATTTCAAGGGGTTCTTTCTCTGTGCCTGGCCTGCAGAGTCTGTGTCGAACAGGCTAAATATTTATCAGCGAGAGTTTCATTCAATGTACTCATTGAGTGATTCCCACAATGAAGGATGAGGCAGAGGCGTTTCAGTCAGCAAGAGGGTGACAAAGACACACTGTCCAAAAATGGTGTAACTGAAAGACGTGGCTGACATGGTTTCGTCCATTGTCAAACTGCACCCACAAGAGACTATCTATGAATACACCACAAGGCATAGAGACCTTCTTGACTATGCTTCTTGGCTAACCAATGCCTACATATATATATATATATATATATATATATATATATATATATATATATATATATATATATATATATGTTACAAGCAGATACTGTAGCAGGTGGACTGTTCGTCACCTCTGAAACACTGCCCTCTGCCAGTGACTCTCAGAGCGAATGCAGACATGTTAACCAAGAGCTACTGACTATCTCAAAATGACTCAATGAGAATTTTACCATCATCAGCGGCCTGATCAAACAGCACTTTTTATTTCTTAGCAAACATTGATTATAATTGATAAATAATTTTGGTAACATTTTCTCTTACAGTAGCGTATATACATTATGTACCAAAAAAAATTGACATTCTATTAATACAACTAAAATTGAGAAGACACTATCTATTTGAACAAAACTTCCACGACCATCAAATGCACATCAAATAAGGTAAACATCTCTCAGGAACACTAAATGTATCATCTATCATTACAATTCCTTTGAAACTCATTACTAATGTTCTCGAGGCCTGTGGACGGCTGTGTGAAGGGCTGCCTCTTCATTCATAACTAATCAAACAGTACAAAACAATACTCAGAGTTGTGCCCAGGGAGCTGGTGGGTGCTGACTCGCTCAGGGCTTTCTGAGGACGTGTTGTTGATGCCCTCTCAATCATACATATGGAGAGGCAAAATGTAAATGGCCGACGCATGAGTGGGATTCATGAATAAAAAGTTTCACAGTTGCGTAGGGGAAGATCCCACAAACACCAGAGACATTGTGCTCAAAATGCCAAATGCAGAGATGCAGATGGACAATTTAATTATCAGTGAGTTTTGAAAGAATACAACATAGCATAAAATGTAACAAACAACAAATCAAATCCACACTCTTTCTTAATAACAGAGCTAATTAACTGCAACATTACACACACACACACACACACACAAAAAAAAAAAACATCCACATAATAATCCAACTGTTTCTCCTAGAAGCAAGTTTCTCTTTTCTTCTGAGAAAAAGATCCTGGTAATTGCAAGAAAGTATTTTAAAAGAGCTTGGTAACACTTTAAAATAAAGTTCCATTAATGTTAATTTATGAACCATACATTTATTACAGTATTTATTCATCTTTGTTAGAGAATGTATTAATCTATTTCATGTTAGTTCACAGTGCAGTTAGTTAACAAACAAACCTTGTAATTTTAATAATGCATTAGTAAATGCTGAAATTAACATTAAGATAACAAATGTTGTAGAAGTATTGTTCATTCTTAGTTCACGTTAACTAATAACTAATGTTAAGTAATGAACCTTACTGTAAAGTGTTACTAAGATTTTAAAGAAGTCCACTTCCAAAGCAAAGATTCACATACAATGTACTCACCCCCTTGTCATCCAAGATGTTCATGTCTTTCTTTCTTCAGTCATAAAAAAATATGTTTTTTGAGAAAAACATTTCTGCATTTTTCTCCATATAATAAACTGATATGGTGCCCCGATTTTGAACTTCCAAAATGCAGTTTAAATGCGGCTTCAAACGATCCCAAATGATACAATAATACAATTTAATACTTTTTAATCTCAAACACTCGTCTTGCCTTTCTCTCCCTGAACTCGGTGTATTCTGACTCAAGACAGTTATGTTGAAAAACTCCAATTGTATTTTCTCTCTCAACTTCAAACTTCAATTTTAAATTCATCCTACATCACTACAGAAGTACCGACCCAGTCTTTGCAAAGTGAAGTTGAGGGAAGTTGAGACTGGAATTTTTCGACATACCCTAACTGTCATTAACCAAAAAAATGCGTTTGGCATTAAAAAAGTAAACAAATTGTATTATTTTTATTAAAACAACCGATCGTTACGCTAGATAAGACCCTTTTTGCATTTTGGAAGTTCAAACTCGGGGCACCATATCAGTCCATTATATGGAGAAAAATGCAGAAATGTTTTCCTCAAAAAACAATTTCTTTACAACTGAAGAAAGAAAGACATGATCTTCTTGGATGACAAGGGGGTGAGTACATTATTTGTAAATTGTTGTTCTGGAAGTGGAGCTCTCCTTTAATAATGTCACAGATTTGCCAGTTATTTAACTTCAGGGCAACGGCATTTAAAAGTGCCCATGTTAAAGACAAACTACAAAAATCTAGTTTTAAGCACATGTGCCAAGTAAATGGAATCTTTGTATTCATGTTGGATTTTATAAAAGTTCTATTTAATGACTAAAATGTCATGTGGTGGAACCATCAGGTAGTTATTTTATCTTTGAACACCTTGAATACAATTTTTTTCAACACATATCTCTGTTTTGCCAGACAACTATTTTTCAAACAGTAATAAGCAGTGAAGCAGTTTTGTTCAAATATTTTTTCTAAGAAATAATAAAAGGTTTTGCAGAAGACAAAAATTGGTAACACTTTACAATAAGGTGTCATTTGTTAACGTTAGTTAATGTATTATATATCATGAACAAAGAATGAACAATACATTTATGACTGCATTTATTCTTTGTTAACGTTAGTTAATAAAAACACAGTTGTTCATTGTTAGTTCACAGTGCATTAACTAATATTAACAAACAACTGTAACACTCTTTAGTAAGGTTCATTAGTTAAAATTAGTTAAGTACATGAGTTAACATGAACTAAAAATGAACAACACTTCTACAGCATTTATTAATCTTAGTTTATATTAATGTCAGCATTTACAAGTGCGTTACTAAAATCACAAGCTGTTTGTTAACATTAGTTAATGCACTGTGAACTAACATGAACGTGAACTATTTTTATTAACTAATGTTATAAAGATTAATAAACACTGTAATAAATGTATTATTCATTGTTCTTTCATGCTAAATGACACCATATTGTAAAGTGTTATTGTAAACAACTTCAGATTTTAATAAAGCATTAGTAAATGTTGAAATTAATATTAACTAAGATTAACAGATTCTGTAGAAGTATTATTCATTCCTAGTTCATGTTAACTGAAGTAGTTGACTAATGTTAACTAATGAAACCTTGTTGACAAGTGTTACCATAAAATTAATAGATGTGGACAAAAATGAGCGCCATTTAACCAGTTACTTACACATAATATAACACACACACACACACACACACATACATACATACATATATATATATATATATATATATATATATATACATATATATACACACACATACATACATACAAACAAATACACACACACACATATGTGGGGGGAAAAAAACAAACAAACTCACATTGAAATTCTGTGCTCTTACATAATTTGCCAACAACTCTCTCAGTTGTATCTGTTTTGATTCCTACTAAAGGAGTTTCAGAATAAACCTCTGAGACAAAGCTGATACTTAAATAAAACAACAGCAAACTCCATGTGTCTCTTGAGCTATGAAAGAGCAAAAAATCTTTCCTTTAGGCCAAAAAAAAAAACAACTACATGCACTTTTACAAAATGCAATGCTCCTTTTCATCCATCTTTGACCTCTGAAGAAAAAAAAAAAAGAAGAGAAACACTCCTATTTGGTTGTCACGGTAACCATAGGATTATTCTGCTGGAATCACTGTTGGGTATAGACTCTGTTCTGCCAGAACAGTTGGAGCACTGATAATATTTGCAAACACCGCTGGGTGAGGAAAAGCTCCCTTTAAGGGTATGGCGCACTCTCTTCTAAATGCTGTAAGACGAGGCAGCGTGCCCTTGATGCAGCCGCAATGAAATATTTACAGCTTCTCTATATTACGCATATTTCTTGTGACAGTTGCGCAGAAGGACAAGATGAATGCCATCGGATTCAACTGACTGACATCTTCAGCGGACCAACAAATGAAGCCTCGTAGTAACACAGCCATGAATGGTTAGGAGAAGAATAGGTTGTACGAGACAGGTGGTTCTGACCAACCCTGACACCATCTCACCAGCGCTGGGGGCTAACAACTGCTCCAACACACACACACTAGCAGCGCTCAGTCACAGAGTGAGCCAGTCAGGGCCGAAGTGCAAGACGTGGCACCTGCTGGGTTCTCAGCTGCCCGTTTCCCCAGCCTGCCATGCCACCCAAGAGCAAGACAAACCCCAAAGCAGTGCCACCGCGCCATGTATGAACGCTCACGCTGCGGCCGCTCAGCAGCACCCCTGCTCAGCTGAGATATCCCACAGTCCTCTGCTGCAAAGGTAGGCTTCCCTCAAGCCAAGGCAACTGCGAACGTGTATCTAATAGAGAAATATTTGTAGACAAACAATACAGAAGCACATTTTAATCTGAATTTAGTACTGAAGCGATTTATCCAAGACTTTGGTAAATAATGGAACTTTTGTTGTGTTTATGCTTGATAATGATAGAAAGCCTGATCTGATGGACAATTCAGATTCAATTAAATTTTTTTTGTTTTAGTTTTTTTTTTAGAGTGTGAAAACAGGGTGAAGGAGCATATATAACGGAAATTAGTGTGAACTGAACTTAGTGACTCGAAGTCAGAAATTAACAAAGGTTTGTGGCAAAAATGCCCCATAAATTCAAGTCAAAGAGGCAAAAAATTACCCTGCACAATTAAACATCATATTACAGCTGTCATTATTAAAATTAAATGTGAAAATGAATGAATTGTCAATTTGCAGAACTGCATTCTGATTCGCTCGCATTGCATCAGATTGCTTTTACATGCTGTTTTGAGAAGCGTTAAGTCTTATAACCAATCAAACGCGTTTCTGTTGAACTTGGGAACGCATTGGCCAATCAGAGGTGTTTGGATTAGTCAGTGCTAAAAACACCAGAGCTGTTTTTGATTGTGCATACTTGCAAATTTTCTCATCATAAACAACACAGTCCAGATGCGATATAAATAAAAGTTTAATTGTATAGCTTCAGTGATTATAAAGGGAGTTTTTGCATAACTTGTGCTAGACTTGGCTAACGTCATGGACTGACATGTTTGTCTGTGAAGCCAGAATGTGATGTTCCCCAAACAAAACCAAACATTTTATATTGTTTTCTGTATCAATAATGATTATTAACAACATAAAGTGCAATAATCTACAATAATGATTTTTGTCATAATATTGAAGCTCTATGAGCTCCTGTTTTTTACATGTATAATTTAGATACAATTTTAAACAGTCTTTTGTTATTGACAACAGTTTAAAGTATTGATTAAAGTGAGTGGGTAAAGTTAAGTATTTAAGGTTTTTACAATAATAAGGCGATTATAAAAATTGCCCTCACAAAAATAAAAAAAAAAAAAGCCTCTGGAAATCAGTTCCCATAATGGAGAAGTACATTTTTTTTGTTTGTTTGTTTGTTTGTTTTTGAAGACACAAATCTGAGTCACTTGGACTATCGGAAAAGGAAAAATGTAGGATAGTACCTTGGCTCTATCCATTGCTTCCTGATTGGATGAAAGAAGTCATAAATGCAAGCTTGCATCGATTGTAATAATGGAGTGAGGTTTAAGTTGGCTAAATGCAGAAGTTCAACATTTGTCACCAGAGAGAAGTCTGTCATTTTACCAGATGACTGTGATTACATTGATAGCATTACAAGGTATGTCGAAGTTTTTTTTGCATGGATGAATCACAATAAGACCAGCAATGTGCATCAAATAAAAACTTAAAATTTAAATTTCATGCCAACTTTAAACCTCAATTCAAACTGGCAGGAAATGATTGCAGATTTTTTTTTTTGAAGCGGCATCCATTCACGTTAAGCCTTTTCACACTAACCCGACCAGACTAAAGCCTTTTTCCTCAATACAGTGATCTAGACAGACAGACAGACACAGATTAAATCTGATGATTTACTGTACGTACAGAAACAGAGCAGTCGGCACAGTCTAAGCATACAGTCCTCCACTTTTCATGTGCTTCCTGTCACCATATGGAGAGTTTTAAATGAAGGTATACATACAAATGACAACAAACAAGCCAGCTAGCAAATAAGCTACAAACCTGTCAGCCCTTTGCCACGCAAATGACAGAATCACAAAATACAACACGACTAAAACACATTACACCTGTTTACAGCTTCAACACGGACACAAAACCAAAACAGACCTACTCTTTAATACTCAGCAAATGAAAAACATTATCATTAGCCCGCTAGTCTACAAACAAACACTTGATAAGAGCAAGTGAAGAGAGCAGCCAAAGCTGCTTCAAAAGAGATTACAGCATAAAAGCTTCTATGACAATCATTCTCACATTCTTTATGATATAATCCTTTTCTTTCCTCTACCCCTTTATAGCGATAAAGGGATTAACAAATGAGGAATTACGCGTTACAGTATTTTAATCTCAAGGGAGGCAAGGTTACAGAGGGCACAGAATAAAACCAAGCACAGAAACGTTTCAATAAAAAACACTGAGTGGTAAAATAGATTTCCTGATGCCCATGAAAGAAGCAGCAATATGGCAGATTAGATTTATTTGTACTACTGCATTTGATTGGCAGTGCATTTATAGCCACAATAGGAAAAGCTCTTTTAAGGGAGAAACACCTGTGCATGAAATTTCTATGATGCAGTTTAAAAGATCTAGAGCAACAAAATGGATAATCTCTAATCACTTTCTCAAGGTAAGATATGGGGATTCTGAAGTGCCTGTTGTAAACCTCTGCAAATTGAGACTGAAGTTGGACATATACTGAGTTCAAAGAGAACAAATCACTTAGTATTCTTTTTTTGAGCACGGCTTTACAGATCGTGTGAAAAAGAGAAGAGGACAACGCAGTGAATTTCATTTGCGCAGTTTAAACATTACTAATGTGCTTATGACAACAAATAATGTCAAGACTGATCCCTTTAAAGTAAAAGCACCTACAGCCATAACAAATTTGTAAGAATATGAATTTTTACTATCACATCTGGTGCATATTGTTTTTAGAAAATAAACAGTCATGCTTGCATCAAACTTTAACAAGAATCTGGAGTCGTTCTAATAGTCTTTTATGATTTTACACAGGGTTTTATAGGTAATTTGTTTGCCGTAAGTGACAATGAATAAAGCTGTGATGGGGAAAGGGTATTGCTGAACCGACCTCATCTCTGAGATCCTAATGCCCCTGGGCTTTGTGACTAGTTGTCTATTGAGAGTTTAACTTCATAACCCACTTTTCCAGCTACAGTTCTGTTCTTAGCCTTCATCTCAATCTATTCAACTCATGTGCCAATAGAGAAAAATCATTTGAACTGGGTGGATCATTTTTAGCCATCCAGATACAGCCTTTAAATCTACCATCTATCCTTTTACAGACACCCTTAGATAAATGTTTAAACTGAAAACAGATAAGCAGAGTCACTGGGAATTAAAGCATAAGTGGTAACTAGTTTTAATCTGCCTGTCAAATGTGAAGTAAAATGTAGAATCGATTTGGTTCAACAGAGTATGAATATTCCTACACAAATAATTTGATTGTAGAACCTGTAATCAAGTAAAACTCACAGAGCATCACTATGATACAGCATCAATTTCACTCAATTTAAAAATAAACTTAATAAATCATACATCATAAATAAATGTACTGAATTTAACCAACTTTTCCATATCAATTTGTATCTGTTCATTACACTACAATTTAAATATGAATGTTTGTTTTGCAAGCTTCAAAGTCATATTTTACTGTTTGGATTAGGCTAAATAATAATCTTTTTATCAGATCAATAACAAACTGAATTATTGCTAACAAACTAGATAATTACAATATCAGGCTTGCTGCTATACATAAGCACAGCAACAAGACATGACAAATGAAAACAGAAACGATTTTTAAACCTTCCCTGGTAGTTAAGAAACCAGATTAACAAATGGACAAAAATAGCTTCATTTTAATGACAAGAACATAAAAATAAAGATTTATGGTTAATTACTGTCTAGCACAGTTATAAAAACAAGCTATTAAATAATATATAAATTGTGAGCATATTTAAATGGAAATTTAAATATGAAAGTTATCTGGACAACATTTCAGAATTATTTTTTTAAAAATGTCTATACATGCTTAAAACATTAGCATTGCACTGTAAGTGTATAGTTTTAAACAGGTTCTAACTATAAACAAATATATTTACATATTTTTGAAGCACTGGAGACACATTTGAAACTGTTCACAGCATTAAATATTATCTGCATTTTTTCATGCTTCCACTCCCTTACTGCAAATACACAGGACTCCATCACATGAAAACAGGGGGAATCCTGTAAAGAGGACAGGCTGCTCAGTAAAGCACTACTTAAAGTAATCCAAAATTTAGGAATCTAAAAAAGTAAAATACATCAAGGGAAAGCAATGCTGCTATTAAAGAGATTTTGTAAAACCATAAAACCACCACAAGAGATCTTTCACAAAATGCACAAAATACTGGGACATTTCTGTTCTAAATAGATACTCAATACAGATTTACAAAAACATAGGTTTTAAATAATTATCTTATAAATTGTTATTTACTCTCATTCCGATTATTAGAAGTTATACATTTTTTTAATTATGAAAACATGATACCTGTGTGCTACTTTATTAGACTGAATTGTTAAAATAATATGTAAAATGTATACTTATTTTTAAGACAGTTGACCATGTTCAGATACTAGGTAAAAAGCTTAAAAGCATTTTTCATAAAATTCTGATTTGTTTTACAGCTTCATTTGTGAAAATATAAAAACAATGAATCAACTAACATACAATCAAACATTAGTTAATAAGATGCAGATCAATATGCCAATTTTGCAAAAACAACACTCATTTAAAATGTAATAAGTCTATTTTGACTATCTATTTTGTCAAAAGCTTCATGTGATTATTTTACATTATATTACATGCTATATTAAAATGCATTTACATGGCATAAAACTGCCATAATATAACTACTTAAAACAAATCACAAAAACTGCATACAAAGCATGTTTGTTTTTAATTATTTCTGTAAACTGTAAAGCCTGTTCAACAAATTGAATATACCATAATAAACATTAAAACTAACTACAAGTATTCACACTTATGTGGGCTAATTTAGTCTCCTTAATTTTGTATTTTTATTTTAGCCTCTTCTAACAAAAAACAGCTCATCATAAGAATTAATGTCACTGTGTTTATCTTCTTCTAAAGTCTTACAGAAAAAGCATAGCCTACCAGTGTTAAACAACTGCTAAACAATAAAAAAAAATAATAATTAAAATATTTTAATTATTAAGGCAACGATTCTAGGGTATATAGGCTCCCACACGTAAATGTCATTTTCTTTAAACCTGTGTTAAATGCTAGTAACATGAAAGCGATTCCGTCGTAATTTATCTTCTTTTTTTAACAAGCACGTCATCTCTAACATAATTTGTCACAATATAGATATATAAATAAAGCATTTAAAATTAAACAGCTGTTATTAAACACACCCTTTAGCTGCAACAAACACAAGGATTCAGTGAAATGTCGACAACACCTCATTTCAGTGTCCAGGTTAATACAAACAATCACAACAGCAAAAACTAACGTATGTGCTGCTCCACAGAATATCTACGTCACATGCGTACTGTATATTATCACAGCTCAGTACGTACAAACTAAAATGCACTGTACAATGAACACTGAGGTAAACAATAACCGAAATACCTAGAATCACGGACGATATGAACATGGGAGAGTGAGGTACCATATCTAACACACAAAACACATACGCGCCTTGTGTGTGAGGATTATATTCCGACATAAATGCGTCCAGACATCGCACATTTGTAACCTGAGCCGCTCCAGCTCGCTTCAGATTACATTTGTGATTCTAGAAGCACTCTAGAACTGCGTGAAACGTTCTAGAATGAGCTGCACACACACGTTCTGCTTGTGCATGCTGCTTTCAGTCATGTTAGGTTGACTCTAGCAGCAGCATGGCCGACTCTTCCAAATCAAAGACTGGCCATCTTGACTGCGCACTTTATGCAACACGCTCCCCGAGTTACATGCGACCCAGAGCCCAGTATTAATGTGCTTCCCGAAATAACGCTTTTACACCTTTACAGCAAGGTTGTTTTTCGATTTATGCGTTGTGTGTGACGCTTTGCCTGACAAGGAAGCACCGTAACACGCGTGCTTTTGATATTAACTGGAAGTCTGTACATGTAATTTTGCATAAACCCTTAAATCTAAAGATTGTGGGCTGTTCTCTAGCCATTTCTATGCCGCCCTCCCGTGGAACACAAACGCAGGGCCTATAGGGGAAATCACGTGGGCCACGGAAGGGCCTAAACACGCGCCATGAGGTCATGCACAATGATCTTGCTCTTGTACAAGAAAAAGGGCGTAATGTCAGATTTCAGATATGTGGCGGTTAAAACTTTATTTGCTTATTTACATTCATTACCTGCACGTAAAACACGGCGTGTTTGTAAGCTTTTTTTTTTTTTAGGGAAAATCTCTGCTAGATTATGCAAGGAAACACCCAATAGTCTTTTCTAGGCCTGATACATTCAGAGAGCGCTTTTGCTATTTTTTTTTTTTTTTGTAACTTAGCGCATTTTGAGTCCAGACCACATTGTGCCAGTATCAACTCGAGCTTATTAACCCTAACAAGATATGCATTGATTGAAAAAACAGGTCAAATAAAATGCACATGCAAGAAGAACACAGTATTAAAAATAAAGGTTATGCTTGAGGGACGGATATGCAAAAAAATAAGCTACAAATTTTAATTACATTTTTTCCTACACATCACAGCTTCACAAAGACACAACACTCCACCACCAACTTCCAAATGCAGCAGAGTTTATGCAAAAGCGTATAAATAAAGCAAAATTATTACCTTAGTTTTTTAGGAACAGAGTAGTCGACCTCGATCACTTTCCCATGTAATTCAACTTTCCCTGCGAGCAAGAAACAAAACAAATGATCACAAAATGACATTCCTCCAGACACCCTGAAATATGCATTTCGGCGTTTTTAATCCTATTTCTAAAACAAACAACCGTGCGTGCAACGTAAATACGTGGGATACAACCACACGTGCAAGTTCATGCTTCTAAATGCACGTCGGCGACGTGGTGAGTTTTATCAGGTCTACATGTAAGGTGTAATATGTTTACCACATTTGCTATTATGCCTGATGATATTATGCGAAATGCTTGATGAGCTGATACGATATAAAGAATGGGCAGCCATGCTTTCCACTCCCACTAACCACATACGAGCAATGAGGAGAGTTTGTAGAATGAGAGGTCAAAGGATAAGGCTCTTCTGCCTAAATTTGTCCCGTTTCTTCAAGAAGGTTTGGATGTGTACTTTTCTGTTGCATGCACAACGAGTCGCAAGCGTGAAAGGAGAATATAGAGGTGTTGTACTGTGCATCTGTTGTGTATGAGTGGCCTGGCGCAGCACAAAAATTGGCATCTCACCTCCGTCCCCCCCAGCTACCTGTTTATTAGCACTTTCCTCCAGACCCCCATCACCCACCTTTAAGACACCTCGTAAAAACATACCTGGACACCATAGGAACACGCATGTGACGCCTTCTTCTCGCTCAGTTCGCTCGCTTCTTTTCAATAAAATCAAGACAAAAAATAACTGAAAAATAATTACGCCTGCCACCCGAGCATCAGACCCATCCGATACATTCCTACGGGCCGACGGCTGAGAAATCACCCCCGTTCAGCACCTCGGCTTGGCGAAACGAGCGTGCATTTTAACAATTCGAGCAGAAATCCAACTTGTATCGCGTATTGGAAGCGGGCGCGAAGTGTGATTGAGGTCGCGGGCGTTCATTCGCGCACTGCTCCGCTCGCGTCAAGAACTGGAGCAGCGTGCGGCTGATGCGGGAGCGTTACTTTTTCCTTTTCTTTTCCAACAAAGTCTTCCACCGTGTCAGTCCAACTGAGGCATACATAACCGCGACTTTCCGCGATGTGGAAAACGCACTTACCGGATAGAGTCTCGATGGCTTTAATCGCCCAGTTCTGGTCGGGGAAGTCCACGAAGGCATAGCCGGATTTGAGCAGGACCTGGTCGCTCACGGGAAGCTTCCTCTCGCCGAAGAGCTGCTTCAGGTCCTCCACGGTCACCGAAGGACTCAGATTCCCCACATAGAGTTTGTTCATGGTCTATACGAAAATCTGTACGTCCAGATATATCGGCGTGCAACGGATTGCGCGAAGTAAGGAAAATAAGGAGAAAAGAAAAGAGAAAAAAATAAAATAAATGTGCTGAAAATCAGCAGTCACCCCCCAGATGCAGCCGGACCCCCCTGCTACATATACACAACTCTGTTCCTGCTCAAACTCTTTTACTGGGATTGAAAAAAAAAAAAGTGTCGTTGCGACGTTACTCTGTTGCCAACAAGCGCCGCCTCTAAATAAAACCGCTCTTAAATATCACAAAATCACTTTTGAGGTGTTTATGGGCTTCAATTGCTGTCTAGTGTTCAATTTGCCAGCATAATTCAGCGGATAAGCCAAATGATAAGACTCAGTGAGGGTTTAGTTCATTTAAATCCAGTTTACAGGAGAGCCTGTTCAAGTCAATATATATATATTCTAATTACAGGTCAAGCAGCTCGTCAGCTTGTGTTAATAAACGCACTTATGCGTATTTAAATCATTTTCAGAAGCAGCTTTTATTTACAATTGTGATTGACAGCTTGATTGGCATATATAGGGTGTAATGGATTAATGGGCGTTTTCCCCTTTCCCTTGTGAGAAGAACTCGTTTTTTGCTGTTTTACTGATTTACACTCTTCGAGCTTGATTCGATAATTAATCTACGATTAATAATTGCGACTGTAAAACTGTACTGCACTGACTCCAAAGAGAATAGCAGCTGCAAAATGGGACTTTCTCTGGGAACGCCCATGTCAATGGAAAAGAAACAGGAATGTGGAGAAACCTTATGGAATTATGATTTAGGAGGAGCATGAACGTTATATATGAATATAATGCATTGAGTCCCCTTATGTAGACTGTTTTAAGCCTTTCAAAGATGACTCTGATATTTGAGCAAAATCTTAAATCATTTTTATGCCGTGTGTATATATACACACATTTATTATCCCAACCATAATTAATATTGAATATATAGATTTAATTAATTGTAATTGTATGCTAAAAAGGTCTTTCAACTGAAATGTTGTTCACCCCCTACACTCTTGAAAATAAAGGTTCTTTATTGGCATCGATGGTTCCATTAAGAACCTTGAACATCCATGGAACCTTTCAAGTGCAGAAAAGGTCATTTATAGTCAAAAAACGTTCTTTAGATTTTTAAAATGTTTTTCAAAATGGTTCAATTAAGAACTGTTCACTGAATGGTTCTTCTATGGCATCACTGCAAAAACACTCTTTTGGAACCTTCATTTTTAAGAGTGCATAATTCTGCTGATTTCTTTTTTTGTGTGTTAACAACTGTTTATTGAATTCTACTGATTTCTATATTTAAAACGACTATACATCAGTACAGGATTGCTCTTTGTTGCAGTATACTGGGGTTTTCTCCTGCGTCTCCAACATTACTTATCAGAGCTCCAAATCAGACCCTACAACATTATAGGTCTCCAAACGCAGTAGTGCCGAGTAGCACGGAGTGTTACACAATCTAAATTTTTACTCATCGCACAAAACATGACTAAACTGGGCCCAGTTACTGTCAGTTTACGATTCTTAAAAATACCTTAAATGTGTTAAGTGATGCTAATTCCAGAGCTTCAGAAAGTCAATTAAAATCCTTCCAAAACCAAGTACAGTAGAAGTAGGGAATCCCAGATTGGTCAGCTAAAGCAGACACCCACACCGTGTACAAATTAATGCTAAATCCCTCAGTACTTTAAACTACATTTTTTACACATACTGGAGAAGTATTTCAGACGATCCTATTATTAACAATATATTCTCTGAGGTAACGAGACTTAAATTGGAACAGAGCTCAAGCAATGGCGTTCCAGCGTTCCTATTCAATAAACCTATTAATTTTCACTGCAAAGCAAATGTCTTGAGAAAATGTGTATGCATTGCATAAATACGCAGTCCATGATTTTGACTCTAAGACAAGGATTTCAATCATTCAGGTTTAAAATGCAGATTTCAAATTTTGAGTAATTCAAGCACAGTCAGGTGGGAGGTATAAAGCAGTTTATTGCAAGACCACTGCTAAGCTTAAAACGCATAAAAACATAATGGGGTTTGAGCAGGACACTTTATCATATAAAATAAACGCAAGGTCAGCATCAAATCAGAAACTTAAAAAAAAAAATGAACAGTGCAAAAATATTAATATTCAAACTACTGAAACATCCAGACCAGTCAAAGACACATGAAATCTTTAGGCAAGAAATCAACGGGATTGAGTTTAAAGTACATCCAAACTCATACCACCAGAAATAAACATCTACGTCATCAACAATGTAACGGTCATCAACATCATCTTCAGGGAGGGCAAAGGGAGGGGAACTTCACTTCAGTAATGACCTGTAAAAACAAATAAATTTGTCACATATCACAAAAGCTTTTACAGTGTGTTGAGATTAAGCACTCCTGAAACAAAGCCAGGGAGACAACACAACTGACTTTGACTGAAGTTTACTGTGGTTGTGTTTGTGCAGTACTTACGAGGGGAGTAGGAGCGAGAGCGTGATCTTGACCTGTATGGTCCTCGGCCGTAGTAGGGAGAGGGGGATCTTCTCCTGTGAACACAAAGCTGAGATTTAATGGAAACGGCAGCATCTACAGATCACAACAAAGCAGTAACATTCAAAACTGTAGCATAGCAAGCCATTTAAAAAGTTAAGTCATATAGCATGCATCTTGCTGTATGCAGTCTGTAGGACCAGGGCTCAACAATAAGGATGAACTGATGTCCCGGGGCGAGTGTGTGAGTGTTTCAGGCCAGTTGAATCAGCTGTCACTTGCTCTATTTGACCAGTGGTGCTCATCAACTTTACACTTTACTTTTGTTGTATGCCATACAAGCTTTAATTTTAGTTTTCCTAAAATCTACTGAATTTCTGCTTATGTAAATATTATGATGGTATTTTTATTTAGCTTTGTAACAGGTCAGCATGGTCAAATTGTAAAAAATGGTGTAGGCATTGTAAGCATTCACTAATTATAAACTTAAAACAAACACATTTTATCATTTACTAACAAAAGAGGTTTATGAATTTATAGCATTGCCTCCAGAAATTACTGCCAAATAAAAAAACCTTGATGTCATAACATTTTTGTAAAGAATTTTCTTAGTATCTTATGCTCACCAAGGCTACATTTGATCAAACATACAGTTAAAAACAATAATATTGTCATAATATTACAATTAAATTAAAAATGTAAACTAAATTAAAAGCCATTACTCCAGTCTTCACTGTCACATGATCCTTTAGAAATGTATTATACTTGACATGATGTGGTGATAAAGAAACATTTTTTATTTTTAGGATTTTTTAAACATTTAAAATAAATAAAAATTTGAAATATCTTTTAATACATTTTAAAGCCATTACAGTTTTCAGTGTCACATGATCCTTTAGAAATCATTATACATGACGATGATTTGGTGATAAAGAAACATTCCTTATTATTACGATTTTTTTTATAATATTTAAATTAAAAATGTAAAAACAAATAAATGATTTCAATACATTTTAATGCCATTACTACAGTCTTCAGTATCACATGATCCTTTAGAAATCAATATACATACGATTTGGTGTTAAAAAAAAACATTTTTATTAGGATTTTTTTTTTATTTAAAAATAAAATAAATAAATAAATAAATAAATAACAAAATACATTTTAAAGCCAGTCTTCAGCATCACATTCATTGTACATATGATGATTTGGTGCTAAAGAAACATTTCTTATTAGACTTATTTAAAAAAAAAAAAAAAAAAAAAGTTAAATAAGTTAAATTAGTTAAATATAAAATAAAAAATAAACATTTAAAATTGCCACATTTTTAAGCCATTACTCCAGTCTTCTGTCACATGATCCTTTAGAAATCATTATACATGATATAATGTGGTACTTAAAAAAAAAAAAAAAAAAACATCTCTTTAATATTAGGATTTTTTTTATAATATTTAAATTTAAAATAAAAAAAATAACATTTAAAATAAATTTTAATGCATTTTAAAGCCATTACTCCAGTCTATAGTGAAATCATACATATAATTTTGTGTTAAAAAATATATATTATTTTGCAATATTTACATTTAAAATAAAAAAAATAATAATAATAAAATAACCATTTTAATACATTTTAAAGACATTACTCCAGTCTTCAGCATCACATGATGCTTTAAATATTATTGTACATGATATGATGATTTGGTGCTAAAGAAACATTTCTTATAAGATTTTTTTAAATAATATTTCAATAAAAATAAATAAAGAAAGAAAAAATAAAATTTCAAATGACCACATTTTTAAGCCATTACTCCCAGTCACTATTACATGATCCTTTAGAAATCATTATATATGATATGATCATTTGGTGCTCAAAAAAACATTTAGCAACATTTTATAATTTATATAAAAAAAATATATATTTTTTTTAATTTAAAAAAAATTAATAACTATTTTAATACATTTTAAAGCCATTACTCCAGTATTCAGGGTCACATGATCCTTAAAAAAATTATATATGAAATGATTTGGTGCTCAAGAAACATTTCTCATTATTAGCATTTTTTAATAATATTTTTGTGGAAACAGTGATCTTTAATTCAGAATTCTTTAACAAATAGAACGTTTAAAAGAACAGCATTTATTTAAAGTAGAATTGTTTTATAACATTATACATGTCTTTAATGTCACTTCTGATCATTTTAAAACATCCTTTATAAATAAAAGTATGTACATACGTCTTAACTTAAAACTTCTTCAATGTAATCAGCTGGTTAGGCACAAATCTACATCTACTGGCTCATCAGAGAGGAATCCTTATTGTTGAGCCATGTAGGATGATGGGATGTCACTACAAACACATACAGACTGCTGAACAGTAGAGGATCACCTGTATGACCTGCTGTTGTAGTAGTCTCGGTCATCATAGCGATCGTATCCACGCTCATAGCCTCGTTCGTAGTAATCACGCCGACGGCTTACACTCGGGCCTCCGCCACTGCACAAAAGAAAAATGGTCACCAATCAAGAATATTCGACATCAGCTAATATTCACAGTTATCAGTGTTTATCATCTGGAGCATTCAGTTTAGTTATTTCAGTGTTGTTAAACAAACTGCAAGGAATCAGACTCACTATGTTGGTCTGCCCATATATATTCCTGGAGTAGGTGTGTGTGGCCTCTTGGTAATTGAGTAGTCGACTCTGATTCTGCGGCCGTCCAGCTCCATTCCATTCGCACGCTCTTTAGCCTAAAACCAAAACAGACCAGAATAACCCATACTGAACACACACAACAATATAGTTTCTGCTTAAGGCTATTAATCCCAGGTATGTATCTATTGCTGGCCATAAAATAGCTGTGAGAACAGTACATTCTGTACGGTACTTCCTTGTATATATATATATATAAAAAACACACAGCAACGTTGCGACTGACAGCGTTTTCAATTATGCAGCATACCACAATCAATATACAGAAATGTACAATTGACTATTTAAAGGAATAGTTCACCCAAAAATGAAAATTTGGTTAACATTTACCCATCTTGAAGCCATCCAAGATGTAGGGGAGTTCATCAGAACAAATTTGGATAAATTTAGAATTACTTGTTCACCAATGAATCCTCTGTAGTGAATGGGTGCCGTCAGAACAAAAGTTCAAACTGACTTTTTTTAATGGAGAAAGGAATATTATAGATAGAGGACTTGTATTTTTGGGTGAAATATATATATATAGATAACATTCTAAATCAAGCATTTGGGAAAATCATAGAGATCTCAGAAAAGGCAGAACATACTCATCTTGTATGAACAAAAACAGCTTTATGGAAATCCATACAAATGACAGCTGCAGTTTATTAACCGATCAGATTTTGCAGCTAAATTACATGTTATCATTCAGCCGGAAAATTCACCTCTTTTGAATCTTCTCTGTTCTCAAAGTAGACAAAAGCAAAACCCCTAGAGCGCCGAGACTGCTGGTCGTACACAATGCAGACATCACTCAGAGGGCCAAACTTGGAGAAGACCTCCCTCAGGTCTCTCTCTGTGGTGTACAGGCTCAGGCCGAACACTCCCAGGCAGCTGTTTGGATCTGGGTTTGCCTAAAGGTGAGGTAACCAGATTACAATACAGCGCTATTTAAAAAAAAAAAAAAAAAAAGGTATACAAATGACTCATTGGCTCACCCGGTCTCCGACGTGACGTCTGCGGTTGGACATAGGAGAATGACTATGACTACGGCGGCGGCGGTATTCACTGCTGTACGAGCGGCTGCGTGAACGTCTCCGTCGAGAATGAGAGCGCGAACGGGAACGACTGTAGTGCCGGCGAGAACTCCGATGGGAGCGAGACCTGCAGAAGGATGGAGTAAAATGAAAAAGAGCTACGTTAAACACAACAGACGTGGAGTCGATCAAGTTACCAACTGATAAGCCCTGTCTTAAACTTCTTAGACAGACAAGAACCTCCGGCTTCAATTTCATTATATATCAAATTGCTACCAACTCATGTCAAATGATCAACTGCAGAGTGCTTAAAATCGTAGTCCTGGGTGGGGGAACGTTTTTTTTAAATCTGGCCCAAACATCGTTTCTACTTTTAACCGGAAAGCAGCAGGTGTGACTTCCACTCTGCCGACTCGATGTACTGTGAATTCCACTAGTAGCTGAGCCACGAGGACATTTCAACAGTTTCAAATGACATGCAATTTTGGACTTAATCGAAAGCAACACAACTGTATCCCTGTCATAAAAAAAACACAAACAAACCAACCACTTTTGCAAACATATACAAAAAAAAGAAATAAAATAATTGGAAATGAACATTCGTTTTGGGCAGTAAAAGAAAATTCTTAGAAATGGCATTATTTATTTTATTTATGTTTTAACGCCATATCAGCAACAATGGCTATATTCATGGCAACATTAATAGTATCATTTCAAAATCTTTTAATGCTGTCAAACAAAGCCAAAATAAGTTTGTTTACATAATGTGTGTATACTCTGTATATATATGTATATATATGTATATATATGTATATGTATATATATATATATATGTGTGTGTGTGTGTGTGTGTGTGTGTGTGTGTGCGCGCGCATGTATGTATGTATGTATGTATGTATGTATGTATGTATGTATGTATATATATATATATATATATATATATATATATATATATATATATATATATATATACATACACACACACACACATACACACATACACACACACATACACATACATATTATGTAAACAAAAACTTATTTTGTATGCGATTAATCTTGAGTAATCATTTGACAGCACTACTTTTAATTTAATCGATGATAAACATTCTAAAATTCTCTTTCAAATAGTTTTATTATCCCCCTAAATAATTTCAGTCAAAATTAAGTTTTATGTTTTAATTAAAGCAAGTACAGATATCTGCCAATGAGCTCATAAAAATAAAGTTTTCATACACCTTTGACATTCATTCTTGTTTTTAAGCATAAACTCACTTAATTTTATTGAATTTTTCAAGACTTCATTTTACATTTCCAAGTAGATGATTTGACATCCCAATCATGTGTCTTTTCATTAAGGAGGTTTGAGATATTTGTCTTAGAATGCAAAAACACTTAAGAAAATGTGTGACCCTGGACCGCAAAACCAGTCTAAAGGTAACACAAGTATATTTATAGTAATAGCCAACAATATATTGTAGGGGTCAAAATGATTGGGTTTTCTTTGATGTCAAAAATCATTAGGATATTAAGTAAAGATCATGTTCCATGATGATATTTTGTAAATTCCCTGCCGTAAATATATCAAAACTTAATTTTTGAATAGTAATATGCATTGCTTAGAACTTCATTTGGACATCTTTACAGGCGATTTTTTCAATCTTTAGATTTTTTTGCACCCTCAGATTCCAGATTTTCAAATAGTTGTTTCTTGCCCAAATATTGTCCTATCCTAACAAACCATACAGGGTCACATATTTATTTTTTGCAAAGCATGCAATATTTAATGGCTTAAAATTATGAATTTTAAATGTTTTGCTCTGCCAAAACAGTCCATGTGACAACAGCAGTTCAGCCGTAATTTTATTACGCTATGAGAATACTTTTTGTTACGCAACTAAAATAACTTCATTTCTTAAAGGTCTAACGATTTTGGAAAGACATGAGGATGAGTAAATTAATAACAGAATTTTCGTTTTTCCCTTTCCATTTAACACTTTTTAAGAATTCCAGGAATACAATTTAATTTCTTGTTTTCACATAAAGTATTTTATGCTTTTTGCTGTGCTTTTTTTTTTTTGTAATTCACTTTGAGCTGCATTCCTTGTATGGATGGTGCTATGAAAAATAATATTTTTTAAGCAAGAATAAAAATGAAGACCCTTGCTTTCCCATGCAGGTTGTTTGACCTCAAAAAGACTAGAAATACTCACCTAGTCTTGGACCTGGAGCGAGAACGGGACTTGGAGCGAGTGTGGTGGGACCCCTCTTTCGACTGAGCAGGTGAGCGCTCCGGTGAGCGACTGGCTGACTTAGCAGATCCTCTAGGACTTGGGCTCCTAGAGGTGGAACGGGACTCCTAAACCAACCACATCCAAATCACGTTAGCGCCAGACAACGTGGTCAAACTGAGAATGTTTAACTAATTATTGTGTGCATATAAATGGGTTCGAGACCATTCTAGACTAGGATAATATGCAGTGATGATGGCCTGTTCCCTGCAGGTACATGAACTAGTGTTAATAGTGTACATTTACTTTGAAGCACTTACAACATAGGAATTTGCAGTTGTTTGACATGTAATGCATCAGAAAATGTATAAAAATAACTAGCTGTAAATCTGTCATGCTACAGGACAATAATAACTATTGCAATACAAATGGACAACAGAAGATTTATGCATGCACGCATGGGACAAACATACTAAGAGTTACTTAGCGCTGCGATCTTATCCCAGATAACTTCTGATCTTAACTTCATAACACATCTTTTCTTCTTTCTTCAGTTTCAATTTCATTTCTGACTTCATTCCTCTTCCCCCATTTCTCTCACTGCCCATAAATGCTATATGGGAACTTCTTTTGCTCCGAAAATTAGCATGCACTGAAAATTCAGCTTCAAATTATTCGCATTAACAACTTGACATTTGACTTCGTCCAGATTTCTCTTCTTCCAACCTTAACCTTAACAAAAAAGAAAAGGATGAAGAATGTATAAACACTGGACATCACAACCAATAATCCTATTGTTTTATTAGTGTGGGAAAAACAGCATAGATGAACCAACAGAAATGAAAAGTGAGATTTAATATCCATCATGAAGAACAATTAGATACTTTCAGGTGCATCCTGAGCCTTATGCATGCAAAATTCCAATTACAAACTAACACTTGTTTACATTTATTTCAGTATTATAAGTTGAAGAAAGATCCTGATATGTCTACACATATCAAGTCTATTAAGTTATTGTACTAATAAAACACCAACTCCGTTGTAATACTAAAAGTGCACTTACTCTGAAACTAGTTTGCATTTTGTTTATACATGATTAGCTTTAAGGCTCAGGATGACCTTCTCTCATGTATTAGCAGTATTACTCATTACTCATACAGGTTATATCTTTTTAATAAAACATGCAAGAAGAAAGCAATACTTAGTAAAGACAGTAAAACAGTTTGCTTACTAGTGAAAAAGCAGAAATTGATAAGCAGATAAAAGGTCTGTCTGATCTATAGCACGTTGTCTGCTAGCACTGAAGTTAGCTAACTTGACACTTGGATTTCGACACCAAAATCTATATTGCACGTAGTTACATCATTTTATGAAGTGTTTAGAGATGTTAAAAATAAAGGCATCGAGTTCATCATTGCATTTGTACATTAATAATCAGATTTCACCAAATGAATGAAGCCTGTCTGACTCACTCCTGCTGGCTAGCATACAATATGGAGGCCATTTCTAGAAGAAACATGGAAGGGCGCGTGCAAAGAAAAGAAAACAGTAAAAAAATATTACATACCCGCTCCACGAATTCCTTCTCGGCGTCACTCATTGTTGTTTAGTATGTACTACGGTGCAATTGTAACACTGTGAGAGAAATTATAGGTAATGAAACACAAATAGAGCTGCCAAACGCTCATACAGATCGAACGTCTGTTAATGAACGCCTTTCTCGGTCGTAGAGGCTTTATTTGGGAACAGCGTTTCCACTCCCACTTTCATTTGACCGAGCAACAGCCGCAAGGGGGCGTCGAAAATACTACACACAGATAAAAGCTTCTTGTCAAGTCTGTACAGTATTTATACGTTTATAATAATCATATGTTTTACACAAACAGACTTTTATTCAGTAAGGGTTAACCAAGATCAAAGGTTAAAAAACGATGCGATCCGATTGGCATCAAATGCGGAGTGGCTGTTCTTGCTATGGAAAGAATCTTTACTACTCAGTAAGCAAGGAGCTGATTGGTCGATGAACAATGAAGGTTATCTGTGCAAGACTTCGATTGGACGGCGTTTATAGTGTTTTTTTCCCCCACGTTCACTACACTGGAAAATATATGAATGGGGCACTGCTGCATGGTAATGAGTTGAATTGTATTTCCCGCGTTTTTTCACTTGACTTTGTTTGTAGTAGAGGTATGCTCAAGTATCTTTTTTTCTCGTGTTTAAGAGTTATACTTACAAATTACCATTTTTCTGCCTTACTAGTCCTGCTGTTGACAACTTGCGCATGTATTTTTTTTTTACATTTAACTCTTTTAAAAAAACAGTGGCGAAATAGATCTGGATATTACTAACACAAAAGCGAAGTATTACATTTTTTGTTGTTATTATTATTGTATATAACTATATTCACATACACAAATAGTACCAGTTGAACAGTAAGATTTTTTGTTTTTTAAAGAAATCTCTTCTGCTTACCAAGCCTGCATTTATTTGATCCAAAGTACAGCAAAACCAGATTCAATTTCAATTCTGAAATATTTTTACTATTTAAAATAATATGATTTTTTAGCATCAATACTCCAGCCTGCAGTGTCATTTTATCCTTCAGAAATTATTGTAATATTCTGATTTGCTGCCTAGAAATAATTATTAGTAGTAGTATTATGTTGAATTGTTAGGTTTCTTTGATGAATAGAAAGTTCAGAAGAACAGCATTTATCTGAAATATCTTTTATAACGTTATAATTGTCTTTATCACCACTTTTGATTAATTTAAAGCATCCTTGCTAAATAAAAGCACTAATTTCTATCATTTCTATAATATCTATCATCTATTTCAATGGTATAGTGTATAATGTTACAAAAGCTTTTTATTTCAGATAAATGCTGATCTTTGGATCTTTCTATTCATCAAAGAAACCTGAAAAAAATATTCTCAACTGTTTTAAAAAAAAATTAAATATGATGATGATGATAATAATAATAATAATAATAATAATGTTTATTGAACAGCAAATCAGCATAATTAGAATGATTTCTGAAGGATCATGTGACACTGAAGACTGGAGTAATGATGCTGAAAATGTAGCTTTGATCACAGGAGTAAATTACATTTTACAATATATTCAAATAGAAAGCAGTTATTTCAACAATATTTCTGCTTTTGCTATATTTTGGATCAAATAAATGCAGGCTTGGTGAGCAGAAGAAACTTTAAAAACATAAACTGCTCAAAACTTTTGACTGATATTGTATTTTTTATGCTTTTATATAAATTATTATTTTTAAATAACATTAATTAAAGTAGAAATTCTAGAATATTCCATGCAGGCACATTTGACAAGTAAAATTCCACACGCACTTATATATTAATAATAAAATAATGCAGTGAGAATAAGAATATTGCACAATGTTTTCTTTTCAGCAATATTTTAGTCACTTTTTTTTAGTTTAGACCGGTGTAGGACTCTACAGTACTCTTACAGTAGCTGCTTAAATCCTCTGCTTAATGTCAGATAACTAGAAAGTCATACCTCAGAGTTTCCAGTAGATGGCGCTTAAGACACAAAATTGCGTTTTTGTTTAATTCATTTAAATGAGCGACTGCCATCTCTTTAACATTATGAATATTGTAATTTAAACGCCTTCTAAAGACTTTTTATACGAAAATATCCAATAACACAATAAACAAATACGCACATGTGAAACTGAAAGTGTAAACTTCACTATCAATGCATTAATGCATATGTATAATTGTCATTTTTAATATCAACCATTTTCCTTTCAGCCCGGTTCCCCAAGACAGGACGAATATGGCCTGCATTTCCTGACAAACTCAACAGGTGAATAAACTTACTGAAATAAAAATGAAAAATGTTTAATGTAATCAGCAGTGAATGACTTATATAGCAATATAATATGGCACAGCCTGTTAATTATGATAATTATGACACAGAGAATCAAAACAAATAAAACATTGTTTTACAACACAATCCATTTCTAAAATAAGTTATAATAGTAATATAAAAAGAAAATAGTCTGTGTATTATTGAAATCCTCATTGTCTTTTTTTATTTGTAACTATTATAAATTATTGTTTGTTTGATTATTTATGTATTGCATATGCTTAAACACTTCAATTTAAAGGCCTTCTAGCAAAAAATGTAAATCATTAGCTTACAGACAGTACAGTACAGGTAAATACAGTGTCTATTTTTCCAGTCATCCATAAATTGT
The DNA here is from genome assembly GCA_012976165.1 of Labeo catla. Taxonomy (NCBI): domain Eukaryota; kingdom Metazoa; phylum Chordata; class Actinopteri; order Cypriniformes; family Cyprinidae; genus Labeo; species Labeo catla. Next base: position 1,894,946 of record VONZ01000055.1, on the reverse strand, counting down.
TAACTGTCTTCATGTGCAGAGTAATGATGTATAATCACAGGACATGATGACATTTTAATCAAAAAAGCATATTGATGATCTGTGTGCAAATAAGTGCAGGTATAAGTCTTCTGAAATGTGTAATTGTACGTGCGTTGGGAACATCTCGTTGTGATTGTCAGTGGTGTGATTCATCCTTCAGCTGCTTTCAAGGTATGTCATTAAGTGCATGTGTTAAAGTGTCATCATGTGATAAATTGATTTCGGAGTTTCAGATAACATTTGCATTGAGGAACATCTGGTTCAGGGATTAAATTATGTTCATGATTTAAGTTGCTGTTTCAGTCAGCGAGTCTTCCTGCAGACACAGTTCATATGTCCAGTGCCACTAGATGGTCCTTAATTTAAGGACTTTAGAGAGAGCAACTCTGGCACTGGAGTAGATGAGGTAGGAGCCATCGGTTGTGTTAAAAAATTCCCAATCTCTGCAGCCATTGGTGCTCAGTCTATGCACCGGAATAAAACCCTCATAACCCTGCCACCTGCAAAACACCCGTTTATGTTGTTATTAAAACATTTGGCGAGAATGCATTGCATTGTCAGATCACAAATTTACTCTTAAAGTTACAGTGCATAATTTCAGGAGTGCTAGCAGCATCAAACAGAATCGCAATCGGCTGTGTTTAGGAAGCCTGTTTTCAAAGAAACCTTTGCCTTTACATCTTTTGATTAAAGCTATACAACAAATGAATTACATTTTTAAATATATAATATTTTAATGTCTTTTAAGAAACTTCTATATTGACAGGATCATAATGGGTCAGTGCCATACAGACTCCTAGTTGAAAATTAACGGGAAAATGACAGATAATGACAGAATTTTCATATTTGGATATACAACTATTCCATTGATTTTAAATGTGTGCAAAACACGCAGAATATCATTTCTATACTCTTATAGTTTTTGTTTATATATATAATTTTTTTTAGTTTTTCTTCCCTAAATTTTAGTTTAAATAATTTAAGTTTAAATAATTTTATGTAGGCTGTTGTTCAAAAGTTTGGGATCAGTAAGATTTTGAATATTTTTTAAAGCCGTCTTTTTTGCTCATCAAGACTGCATTTATTTGATTAAAAATACAGAAAAACTATGTGAATTATCAAAGCAAATTAAAAATAGTGTTTTTCTATTTTAATATACTTTAAAATAGAATTTATTCCTGTGATGCAAAGCTGAATTTTCAGCATCATTACTCCACTTTTCTGTGTCACATGATCCTTCAGAAATCATTCTAATATTCTGATTTATTAATAATGTTGTAAACAGTGTTTTTTTTGGAACCTGTCATACTTATTTCAGGATGATTTGATGAATAAAACATAAATAAAACAGATTTATTTAAAATCAAAATCGAAATCTTATATAACAATACAGGGTCCTATGCTTACTTATGCTTAAAAGAAAAAATTAGGAGAACAGTCAAAAATTTTGGATCATCTTCTAATCAATAATCAAAAAATCTAACAAAAAAATAGCCTTCCCATTACAAGATGATATTTGATTCCTTAAAGTGAATTAAAGGGGAATTTAGTTTTTATCTTTGTAATGGCATTTTTCTAACTATATTAAAAGTATGTCATCGTTTATGTCGATTTTTTTTTTTTAATATATATTTTATAAGCTTTTTATTAATTAAAACAACAGAAGTAGAATAAGAATCAGTTACCAATCAAATGAAATCAGTATTAACAAAATTAATTTGTACTACAGAGGTGTAATGAGGCGGCATAATTAAATTAATAAATTAATGTTGAGATTAATGTTTTAAATATAAAATGTTGAATATCGAAATATTAAATGATTTACATAACTGAACAGATACTTGAAATGAAACTAAAACTGCCAGTAGGTTCATCATTCGTTCATTTGATTCATTTGAACGGCTGATTCATTCTGGATTAAATCAAGTGACTGTCTTTATGAATGGGAAATTGAATCATTGACTCACTAGATTCATTTAAAAATGCGAGTTCATTCATAAACGAAACTCTGCTGTGTTTGAATGGAGATGCGCAGTGGCTCAGTTGTGACTTGTTTCAAACTATTTTTGATGACGAAATAGAGCCAAATCAGGCAATACTGTTATAGTCAGACAATGTAAGTCACTTAATATTAACTTCTTGTTTATTTAACTGTTGTATTAAATCAATATCTCATTTACAAACTCCCTTAAAAATCATTAAAAGCTGTCACTCATCTCAGTTCATCACGATCTCACAAAGTTCCATTATAATCAATGAAGCTCTCACCCTTACACTGAACAATGAATCTCTTATTTACACTCTCTCTACACTTTGTTTATGAAAGGATATGTCAGATATGTCTGTGATATATTACTCAACGTTGCAAAAACACATAGAAATCAATGAAGCTTCCCTCAGCGCAAACACAAATATACTGATCGGGTCAGTCGCACTGGTGCTCCTAAATATTTTTTCATAATCGCACGCAGTAGTTTTCAGTCGCAAATGCCCTGCAATATACACTACCGTTCAAAGTTTGGGGTCAGTAAATGCTTTTTTCTTTCTTTCTTTCTTTGAAAGAAATACTTTTATTCAACAAGAATGTGTTAAATTGATTAAAAAAAAATTCTATTTTATATAAATGCTGTTCTTTTTAACTTTTTATTCATCAAAGAATCCTGAAAAAAGTATCACAGGTTCCAAAAAATATTAAGCAGCACAACTGTTTCCAACACTGATAATAAATCAGCATATTTAAATGATTTCTGAAGGATCATGTGACACTGAAGACTGGAGTAATGGCTGATGAAAATTCAGCTTTGCATCACAGATATGAATTATATTTTAAAGTATATTAAAATAGAAAACTGTTATTTTAAATTGCAATAATATTTCTTTTTTTTCTGTATTTTTGATCAAATAAATAAAACTTTGATGAGCATAAGAGACTTCTTTAAAAAACATTAAAAAGCTTACTGATCCAAAACTTGTGAACAGCAGTGTATCATTTTTCAATGTTTAACGTTTTTTTAATGTTCCATTTCAGTTAATGTTTATTTTATTTCAAATAATACTTTTTTTCACTTATTAACAGACAAAAACACAATAATACAGAGTTAAACCAAAATAATAACAAATTTTTAGTTTTAATTTCAATAACCCTGATGCAATATGAGAGCCATACCTGTATATAACACTATTAAGAGAGTATGAGCTTCCATCATAGGAGTTGGCGACCACAAGGAACTTGTCATCTCCCACAGTAAAATACTCCCAGTCCAAAGCACTGAAAAACCCACACAACAAAGTGTTCCTTCAATAAAATATGAAAGTTAAGAAGTATAGGCTTTTTCTAAAGAAGACCAGTTCGCAATTCACCTGTTTGTTTCAATATCCTGAAACTTGATGAAGGTCTGAGATGTCATGCTGAGCTCATAGATGGTGGAGTTGATGGAGTACAGAATCTTGCCTTCCTCCGTGAGCATCTGGCTGTTTGCCACAGCCAGGAAGACCCTGTTTTCAATCTGGAACATCTCCCAGTCTATCGCCCCAAAAGTCTGAAAGATTTATTTGAAAAATAAATGAATGCTTTTACTCAGACAGGGTACATTAAACTGACCGAAAGTGAGTGTAAAGACATTTATAATGTAAAGTACGCTGTATCAACAATGGTGAACGTAACAGACTGTTTTAAAACACCCTGATTTGCAGATCAGGGAACAAGGGCATGTGTATGTGCTCTTGATGCTTCCGTTGTGATGATGATCGTGATGAGAGAAGATAAAATAACAATTTCACTCACTGTAATGGACTGATAAGGCTGAAACATCCCTTCCAGCCAGATATAGATTGTAGAATCAATGACTGTAGATCTTCCATTGAAAGTGTTGGCGACTACAAGGAAGTAATATGGGCCGATGGTGAAAAACTCCCAATCGTAAGCACCAGTGGTGGGGATTGTCTGATTAACTTCAAAAAACTCTGTAACCGGGTTCCACTTGTAGATCACGCTGTCAATATTATGGTTTCTCTCCCCTGTGGACAAAAAAAACAGTTCTTCTTAAAACAGTTCTTCAGCCACATTTTATCACAGAAATCTGCATGGACTGACGTGGCTCAGTTTTGGATGGGTTCCAGCAGATGCAGGTGTATAGATGAGGCCTGTATGGTTATGAAGTGCTATGAAAGGTGTCTTTTATGCTCGCGTTTCCGCTTTGATCAATGCCAGAGGCACACGTAAGAACTTCACACGAACGGATGAGCGCCATGTGCTCTCGTAAGCGAACAGACATCAAGTGCAGAATCAAAGTGAACCACATAAACAAGGAGACCTTTTAGCCTTAAAAAGATTTCCTTGATGGCCTTTTTGTTCAGATTGTGTGCCTCAAAGACCATAGATTTGTATGAGATTTGTATGGAATTCAAGTTTAATCTTCTTTTAGAAATCGTATAAATGAGCTTCCTCCCGGTATTGTTCAGCAGATAAAACCTGTCGAGTTATACTATTTAAAAGGACAACAATAACGTCATGAGACGACAGACGTGCAACGAGCTGTTCTGCTAAACGTTACCTTGCCTGTGATTGGCCACGGCGAGAAAGGTTTCGTCTTGAATGTTGAAAGCCTCCCAGTCACGAGCGCTGTGCGTGTTCAGAGTCTGATAGCGAATAAATTTCAGCTTCCTTGAGCTCCATTTAAATATCACAGACTGCTCCTGGTCCCCTGCATCCTTACTTCTGCAGTTGGCAACAATCAGGAACTTCTGTTGCAGGAAAACGCTTGTAAGAAATCATGTCAGTAGTTTAAGTAAATTAAAGGGTACAGTGATGAAAAACAGAATTAAATTGTAATGAGTTTTGCACTTCATAATTTTAGGTGCTTTCTGCATCTTCAGAGGCTTTTAATTATCCCGGACGGACTTCAAAGCTGTGCTGATGGGAATGTTTTAATGAATTGACTAGCTCAGAACTTCAGTTTAATGGTGCATTGATTTATCTTTTAATAACTGGTCACTGATGCAATTACAAAGGCCTCCCCCCTCTATTTCACTTTAAATTGAACATGAATCATAATTTTATCTTAGACTTCCAAGAAGAAAAACATATGGATAATTGCACTGCAGGTATTAACAGAGTCCCATACGGCTTTCCAACTCTTGACTGTAATTATGCAGTAAGTTACGGTGAAGGGAAGCAGGAGGTGTCTGCTGTAAATTTTGGATGCCGCATCAGACAAAATTAATTTCTGTTATTATGCACATGTGATTTACAACATTAAAACTTGAGAGCCAGGTTTCCACCCCTTCTCCCACTGGAAAACCACATCAAAAACCACTCTAATGTGTAAAGAACAGCTGGGGATGAGCAAACAGACGGTCTGTACTCCACTCCATCTTCAGATAGTGGCCTAGCAGCTGTTCCGCTTGGCAGATCCATCAGTATCACAGGTTTTCATTTATACAACAGTTAGTTCCGGTCCTCAATTTTGATTGGCTTAGCAGTGTTTCAAGAGTGCTGATATATCAGTCCAACACTAGGAGTTTTTACTGTTTGTAACACTCCACTTGTCTATTTTGTTTCAGATATCAACCCTCTACGCACCCCTTTGGCTAGTACATTTTTTAGTTTACTCGCCAGATTGATGTACTATTTTTATGTATACTATTGGCACAGCTTTTTAAATATCTGAAAGTACATTCTTCAGTCAAGCGTTATAATATGTGACTCTGGACCACAAAACCAGTGTTAAGTAGCACGGGTATATTTGTAGCAATAGCCAATACACTGTATGGGTCAAAATGATCAATTTTTCTTTTATGCCAAAAATCATTAGGATATTAAGTAAAAATTGTGTTCCATGAAGATATTTTGTAAAATTCCTACCGTAAATATATCAAAACTTATTTTTGATTAGTAATATGCATTGCTAAGAACTTCATTTGGACAACTTTAAAGGTGATATTTTTCAATATTTTTATTTTTATGCACCCTCAGATTTTATCCTATATATCTTAACAAACCATGTATAATTGGAAAGCTTATTTATCCAGCTTAGGTCTCAAATTCAGAAAATTAACTCTTATAACTGTTTTTGTGGTGCAGGGACACATATGATATTATGATAATCAAGCAAGCAATATTTCATTATAGAACTTTAGTAATTAGAATTAAAACTTGGTAACCATGTATGAATGCATATTTGTCAGTTTAACTGAACTTAGGATTGGTGGTGGTGCTTAAGATATTGTTGGTCATTCAGTGTTTCTGTAAAAATGGCAATAATACTGATAAAATAATAATAATACTACGAATTCTACTACTAATAACAATATAAAACAGATCTGACGTCTGGGTTTCTGTAGTGGTCATCACGTTTGCCTAAAGGTCCTCGGTTCGAAACCAAGCAGAAACAGCTGCTCTCTTTTCTTTGGGGCAGTCGTGGCCTAAAGGTTAGCGAGTCGGACGGCAAAAAGCGCATCCTGTTACTTTATTTTACAAAAGCGCAACGTCTCGTTGTTATTCTGAGTGCACACAAATAAACAAAGAGTCTTTACAGATTGGAAAGACGTATTACTCTTATCTGTATGACCAAAAATGACGGAGTATTTTAAGTGCAAGTGACTGCACCGACGCCTCCGTCTGTCATGCAGTGAGCGCGCTACTGTTCAGCTTCCACACTCCACACAGACACTTTAATAGTGCACATTTTTCTAGGTTAACATTAGATTGAGCAGACCTGTAAAGTTGCTACTACATACATTTTTCAGATGAAAAGCCGTATTTGAGGTTTATGAATGATAGGTGAGCGTTTGGATGTCCTGCCCGATGTACTGTATTACCACATAGACCAGCTGTCAATGATCTGTCCGTCACGGACTGCGTGACTTCGCCACTTCCTGTGGAATTTTTTTTCCTGCAACTAAGCAACTAATAAAATTTTGTACGATCAAGCCTTTTGTTAGTTGCCTATTAGGGGGCAGCCCTAGTTTGTTTATTGTATAAAAGCAACATCCACACACACCTTTTTCCCCACTGTGAAGTATTGCAATGCTTGTGCATCATAGGTGCTGATGTTTTGATATCGTTCAAACCTCCCATCTGTCCATCTGTAAATTCCTGATCCGAGGATGGAATCACGGTTCGCGGTGGCCATAAAAAGTCCTACGGAAGGGATGTGGAAAACCTCAATGTCAAATGTCTCAGAGTTGGTAAATAAATCCTGGTGATCCTCCACGTAGTCCAGCTTCTCTTTCACTGCAAAGATGCAATGTGATAGTCAGATAGCATATCAGTTTCAAACTATAAATAGCAGCTGTACTCATACAAATAGCAGTTGCAAATTACTGTTACAAAATCACCTTGCAACATAGTGAGCCACATAATACCGTCACAGAGAAACAGTCCTCTCTTCAGTGTGTTGAACCACAGCTGTCCCTCTTCTGAGTGTCCACAGGGAGGACTCACACCTGCAGTCACCCGAACCTCTGCCTCTGAGTAAAATAAACGAAGATGTTCAGTTTTAGAAATTATGTCATTAGTATTGTAGAACACTATATTAACAGCTTCCACCGTTAAATTGTAGGATGCTTAAAGGGATAGTTCACCCAAAAATGAAAATTCTGTCATTAATTACTCACCCTCATGTCATTCCAAACCCGTAAGACCTTCGTTCATCTTCAGACCACAAATTAAGATATTTTTGATGAAATATGAAAGCTTTCTGACCCTGCGTAGACAGCAACGCAACTACCATGTTCAAGATGCAGAAAGGTAGTAAGGACATTAAAATAGTAAGAAGGATATTAAAATAGTCCATGTGACATCATGTGGTTCAACCGTAATGTTATGCTACGAGAGTACTTATTTTGTGCAAAGAAAACAAATATAATGACTTAATTCAACAATTTTGAGCGGTGAAGTCTGACATGCAAGGAAAAAAATGTTGTCCTCCGAAGATGAATGAAGGTCTTACAAGTTTGGAACAAATTGAGGGTGAGTAATTAATGACAGAATTTTTGAGTGAACTATACCTTTAATTACATGATTTAGTGCAGTTTAATAGTTTTTTGGAAGAACTATCCTTTCAGTTAGTTTTAGAATGAAAAAATCTGAAAGAAAAAAGTATCATGTTTTATAGTTACATAGTAAATAGTATAAAAAATAGTATAAATCTAGAAATGTGCTGAGTAGCTACTGGCATATGGCCACCATCAATACATTTGGAAATTTATGATCACTTACCTTTTTTTTTTAACAATGGCTGGGATTCATTCACAAACTTTGGTCACTTTTTTAAAACTCATCACATAGTGGCTGCAACAGTGGGCTAAACTCTGGATTATTTTCACTTGCTTTGGCACAAAATATATTTAGTGAGTACAAATTACATGAATTCTTTTCTCACACAAACACAACCACTGCCAAAACCCTATGTACCTACAAGCCAATTTGCACATTTTCATACTCTTTTCAAACATGGACTATGTAACATTTACTGCAGTGAATACTAAGAACAGAGTGTCATTCTTGTTTTGTGAACACATTTTACAGAAGAAAACATTGTGTAATACTACTTGTGTTTTTTAGGCCATTGTTTTATGAATGAAAAGGTGTGTTTGTTGGCTGACAAGCTTTGCCAGTGTTATGGAAAAATGAATACATTTGAGACATGTATGATGCGTTTTGCTAATTTTAGAGCATTTTGAATGTGCAGTAAAGGGATAGTTCACCCGAAAAATTAAATTACCCCATGATTTACTCACCCTCAAGCCATCCTAGATGTATATGACTTTCTTCTTTCAAACAAATACAATCTGAGTTATATTAAAAAAATGTCCTGGCTCTTCCAAGCTTTATAATGGCAGTGAATGGCTGTTGAGCTTTTTAAGTCCAATAAAGTGCATCCATCCATCATAAAAAGCACTCCACATTTATAAATATATAAAGGCCTTCTGAAGTAAATTGATGTATATGTGTAAGAAAAATATCTAATATTTAAAACTTAAACCGTAATCTCTAGCTTCCACTAACTGTTGAATGCACGTCCACGAGAGAGCTTATATCAAAATTAACTGACATTTTTCTTTACAAGTCCTCATTTTGTACTTCTAATTTGTGACCGGTGCTCTTCACTGCATTTCAGCATTCGTCACTTCTCACCGGAGCTTATGCTATGTTCTCATCCTGCATCATCTGCTGAAACACCACACATACGAAAGCGGAAGCGGAATAGCGGAAGCAAGAGATTACAGTTTTAAATATGGATATTTTTCTTACACAAACGCATCAATTTGCTTCAAAAGGTCTTTACTAACCTCCAACCCATTCACTGCCATTATAAAGCTAGGACACTTAATATAAATAACACTTAATATAAATAACTCGATTGTATTCGTCTGAAAGAAGAAAGTCATATACGCCTAGAATAGCTTGAGGGTGAGTAAATCATGGGGTAATTTTCATTTTTGGGTGAAATATCCCTTTACCTTCTGTGCCAAGATAAAAGTTGTTAAGAGGATCTGTGTGAAGAGTTTTAAAAAAAAATAAGTATTGAGAAATGTTTTGAAGCCATTGAGTTCCACACAAAACTGAATGAATGTAATTATATTTGAAAATATTAAACAAATCTGCAGTTATACCAGACATAGATATATATTGCATATTGCAGCCTAAACCTGTCTACATTATATAAGAGGGAATAAAGCAAACATGGCCTCTCTCTGCCCTGTGTCATGTCTCTCAACAGGCCCACAGTATACAGCATAACAGCAAGCCCTGCACGACGGCACCCTGCTTTCAAACACCAGCACTTCTTCTGAGCCACAGAGAAACTCAAAGCACAACGCTGTCAGTCAATGTCAGCGGATCAGTAACAGACCTGTGAGCTAGAGTTACTCACATCCCCATACAATCACAGACCTGTGTTTACAGCTAAAACACACAGCATTCCTATAGGAAAGACTCCTGCAAACTTAAAGATATCCTCACTGGACATTAGCTACACAATCTATAACACCTGCACCTTTTAAATATTAGCTTACACTTAGATTCTTACTGGTTAGACAAGTTTACTAATTACTGAATGAAGACTTGCTAACACTTACATGCAAACTCAAAAAATACATGATACTGTGGTATAAAGGTGATAGTATGTCTCTTCTTTCTACATACTCCAAATGTGCCAGCAGAGTATATACTTTAAGTGATTAGTTTGCATAGTGATATGCAGCCTGTGATTCTAGTGTTAGGGGCCGTTCACATATCGAGCCTAAAAACGCATGGAAAACGCTAGGCGCGCCAATTTCGCCTTCTTTCCAAAGCGCTCTGTAGCTTGCACTTCCGTGGCGTCTGCCGTTGCTAAGCAACCATGACCCACACTCTCAATGAAGACGCAGAAGTTTCATCAAAGGACAAACGGATTTCTAGCACTAAAAATCGCTTGCTGTAGCTCTGCTAAAATGGCTATCCCTGTACAGCTATGATCAACTGTTTCTCCATCTTGGCTGAGCTTTCAATATTGTTATCAGTGTTGCCAACTTTTTTCAATGGAAAGTAGCTAAACCCCACTTGAAAAGTCGTCAAATGTCGCTAAATGACGTCATGCGCTCATTAGCATATTAGCTCATTAGCGTACGTCAGTAGGTAGTATTGTCTTGCGTCTCTGTGCTCACATACTGCTATTTAATGCAGCCAAATTCAATAAAACAGTTTTCATTTATATATTTCATAGATATATTGATATATTTTACGGTTTCTTTTGTCAGACAACGGGGTAAATATGAAATAGTGACTGAAACGGGGCCCATTAGGACTACATAACCAGCTCTCGAAGATATTTATCTACACTTCGTGATTCATAATCACGACATTGTCTAATGAAATAAAATACACATACGATTAAGACAATGGCTGTGCTGTGATTTCGGCTATACTTGCATGTAAAATAGAGTTAGAAGCATCAGAATATCTTTTTTTATCTGAAAGTGCTGCTTCTCTGCCGCTCACTGAACAGAGCAGACGCAGATAGAGAGAGAGGGAGAGCGCGCGCGATGGGAAAGCACAACTTTGCGCTCGCCCGGCAGTACCAGAGAGTTTCGTAAACTAAATAAGGTTTGTCCAAGAAGTCGCTAGATTTGTCGCTAGGCGCTAGCGACAAAGTCGCCAAGTTGGCAACACTGATTGTTATGGGAAAGGATGAAGCTAATTGGTTGGTTCTTGTAACATGACCCACGGTGCGATTGCGGCATTCTGAAAAGTTGAGAGGTTGTCATCTCGATGCGGCGCGGACGCGCCTGAAAAAAACAAGTGTGTCGCACCGCACCGCGTGCGCATCGCGACCGCGTCGCTTCTGTTATGAGCGCGGCTGCCCCGCGTTTACATTTGAAATAACGAATTTGAGCACGCAAAAGACGCGATATGTGAACGGCCCCTTATTGTTTTAGTAGTCTCACCATATGGGTGGAGGGGAAGGTCAGTGGATGATGGTTTGATCGGGAGCTGTAAGAGGGCCTGGGGAACTGAGAGAGCAGACAGCCGGGGCTCAGATGAGGGACAAATTTGCGAGGTAGCATCTGAACCAGGTAACAAAACTAGCTGCCGCAACAAACCCTGCAAAAAAAAACAGTGGAATGAACTGATACATTTATATTTTAAGTACACTGTAAATCTTGAGATAATATTAGAAGTCTTGAAATGAAATTTGTACAGAAAATAGGCCGTTCCATCTTCTTTTGCTAGCAATGAAGAATCTGGAACCAGTTGTATCAAGATTATCTGGGAAAGGTTTTTCAAGCACTCTGTTTAAGACAAAACATAATAAGTTTATGCAACAAAATATTTAAGTTCAATACATAAATGTAAAAATCATACAGTATTTCCAAAGAGAGTCTTACAGCTCTAGAGGTATGCCACAGTCCACAGTGAGAATAGTGTAGCGTCCCGTCACTGCCAAGACCACAGTGTGCCAGCGGTTATCATCCAGCCCTACTGCCTTAAAAGTGATTCGTTTCCTGCTACCGTGACCCTTCTGCAGGAAGTGGAACTTGTTTTGGGACAGACGCAGGCCGAGGAGCGGCTCATCTGAATTTTCCTCCAACAGTGTGAAGATGTATTCATTCTTCTGCACATCAAAGAGTAAAGACTGATCACTATCACTATTGAGAAATCTAGAGCATATTCTGAGGAAAAGGCTTCTGAAGACTCTTTGATGTTTTCAAACAAACTCAACAATATCTTTATCTTTTTTACGTTCTCACCTCAGGAGCCATATGTGGGATTTTCAGTGTGGCAACGATGGAGAATTCGGCAGGAAAGAAGTTGCAGTTAATGAAGAGCTGAGATGCAGGGAAGCTGAACAGCTGTGGAGATCCAGAAAACTGAAATCCACGAGCACCTCTGGACTGGACCATACGTATCCCATCCTGCGCCCTGCTGGATACAGGCAGCACCCGGGACAGGAGGTCCAGTGGTAACAGATCTGTAAAAGAAACTCACATTAAGTCATCATTAACCTTAGTATGTTTTTTGCTTGAAACGACTTAATTATGTGAGAAGAAAAAGACTGTAGAATAATAAAAAACAATGCATTAAGAGCCTAAAAAACATTTTCTGCAGCTTCTGAAGAGCAGTAGTAAATTAAAATAATATGATATTTAGGCAAAATAAGAAAAAGGTATACATCCTCATTCTGTTCAAAAGTTTACACCCCTGGATCTTAATGCATTATGTTTCCCTCTGAAGCATCAAAGAGTGTTTGAACCTTCTGTAATAGCTGCATATGAGTCCCTCAGTTGTTCTCAGTATGAAAAGATGGATCTCAAAATCATACAGTCATTGTTGGAAAGGGTTCAAATACACAAAAATGCTGAAAACCAAAGAATCTGTGAGATCTGAATGACTTTTCTTAAGAACAGCTGACAGTTTAACTGTTCAGGACAAACACAAACAAGGGACTCTTAAGAATGAAGCGTATGTAAACTTTAAACAGGGTAATTTTTATAAATTGAGCTATTATATAAGAGGCTTCTAATTTCAACCTAGACTTTTGAACACTAGTGAGCACTCTTCAATTCATCTACAAGATTCTACAAAATCAGTTAAGCCATATAAATGCAAGATTCAAAAGGCAAGTGCTCTTGTTTTGTTTTGATTCACTTCAGTAAATCAAAGAGGGAAATGGGTAGAGTGCAGAACACTATATGGATCATATTTCAAAGACAGCAAAGCAAAAGACACATTTTGGAAAGCAAACAGTCCTTTTTAAAATATCTTACATTCATAAATGCAGCTCAGTGTTTTCAGTGTACACAATATACACTATGATGACTCTAACACTGTAAATCTTATTGGTAGAATATTTAAATTCGACAATATGCTCATCTTGAAGAAATTTCAGAATAAACAAACATTTTAGCAGGATAAGCTGTTCAGCATTTCCTACTAACAAACTTATATGAAAAGCTTTGTCATTTGTTTTTTGTCATTTGTCAAATGTATCCGGTGTTCTAGCCATTTTGTGTTTGTTACTGTCCTGGGACCATATCATGTTTTCAAAGGGTTTTTACAAAAAATTAATGAAGTGATATCATGATGAATGCTAGTAAAAATGTCCTATTTTCCCACAGTTTGAAGTTTGAAGACAATTACCAAGTTAAAAAAGGAATGTTCTCAGAACTTTGTCTAATGTTCTGGCAACATTCTTTCAGTTAATAGAACTTTCGCTCAGAGTAAACTGGTCTTTAATAATGTTCTCAAAACGTTATTTACAGATCATCCGCTAAACATTTTTTTGAAATCAGTTGAACATTCTTTTTTTTTAATGTAACTACTTCTTTCGGAATGTTCAATCAAAAGTAACATTTCCAAAATCTTTGTAAAAGATAAAATGAAATGTTTTTTTTTTTTAACATTAACGCATAAACAAGAAAAAACATGTTAAAATCATTTTTAAAAACTGGTTTTGAACAGAATTTTATGTTCTAAACATTCTTAGAACATATGTTAGCTGGGTCAGTCAAGCAACAGTTGCTACAAACAGTGAACACATACAGTATACATAGTTTAGAAATGGCCCCTAATTGTCATTCTACAGTGCATGACGTCTTTCAAATGAAACCACTGTGCAACCCCAGAGTGTTTTACATCAGCACCTGGCAACCACATCTAATCTGAGTCTTCTTTTACACCTACATCCCATTGGGAACCAAGATATTCAGAGTGGCTTATCCTGACCAAGTAAATTACCAAAAAACAGACTTCTGACAGCCGAGTAACGGGACAATTAGAACTGACTGACATTTGTGTCTGAATTACAAGAGCTGTTTTTTCCTCTCCCATGACCAGCTGCCTTTATTTATTTTTCTGAAATGGTTTACTGAACGTAAAGCCCATAATCCAAAGGCAATTCACTAGAAAATCTGCAACGATTACGAAGGATAACAAGACTGAAATAGTGTCTCTAACAACTGGGACAAGTTGTGACTGAGACTGGACTTTTTTCTGATTAAAATCTAATATAAAGCTCAGTTTAAAATGTAAAAAAACTGATTATCGTGTATTATTATTCCATAAAATGCTTCTAAATATGTATGTTTATAATCAGCAGGTCTGACCTGTGCAAGGTCTCCATGGTCCAGACTGGCAGGTGATGATCCAGGAGAGGAGCACACAGGCCAGCAGCAGCAGCTCCGACATTAGGGTCTCCTCTCTCTCAGCTCCATTCACACACAGCCACTGAAACAAACTGATTCTCAAAGCCCAGAGACCATCCTTACATCCACACGCCTCACAGAGTTCAAAACACAACAGATCACTGTGAGGATGAGATGATGTCCAACAGCACTCCTTATTAAACTGGCATCTTACTCACTCCAGAAGATGCTGCTGTCCTCTGATGTCCTGTTTTATTTATGTATGATCAAACTGTGTAAAATACAATGCCAGTGCATTTTGCATTATCCAAACTTCTTTTCCTCAAGAGAGTCTGTCAAAACTCCATGACTGTGAAGAACTTGCTGCTTGAACAGTGTCCGGCTGAGGTCTCTCTGCTTTGCCGTACATGTCAGTGTGCTATGAAGAGGAGTGTAAACTTCACCTGTGAGTTATGAGCAGGGAGAGGTGTTTTACCCCGCAGACATTTAAATGAGAATAAGTCAGCTGTAGAAAGGAGGGATCGACGTTAAAGAGAGGGAAAGGTGGGGCGAGTGAAACACTCAGGAGAGAGAGAGAAAGAGGCTTTTTCCAGCTCTTATTGAGGAATTCCCCAGTGTTGTACATGTGTGTGTCAGGTTGCTCTTGTTCTTAACTGCATCGCTCTTTTCGATCAGTGTGATGAGCACCACACCCTGAGGACCCCTTGTCAAGGAAATCACCCTTCAGTCAATCGTTTCCTCACCTCCATCTCAACCTATCATGCCATGTCTTCAACAACACCCCAAGTGGCTGGCTGGAGGAGAAACAAGCACTGGATAAACAAATGTTTACAAGGAAACACTGTTAACACGCTTCTAATTTGATAAACATATGATAAAACACATTAGTGGTCCAAAATACAGCACCGGGACTTTGTATCACTCTACTTGACCAGTGGACTTGTGTAATTGTGCCTGAGGCAAGAAGCAGATATTTTAAAAGTTAGGGTGGAAAAAACAGTAATATAAAATATAAATGCTGTATACAACTGTACCATTACATTTTAAAAGAATTTAGAATAAGATAACAGAATTATTTATTATAATTATAATTTAATAGATGAACTCAGAATATTACAATAACTGCATTGAAACACTTTATTATTTATTTGGTACTAATTCTCGTCAAGTAAAAAAAGAATGTCTAAGTGGGACCTATATGTGACCCTGGACCACAAAACTTTCAGATGAGGGTCTTTTTTTTCAATTGTTTATGCATTTCAATAGGTTTATGCATCATACGAAAGCTGAATAAACAAACCTTCCATTGATGTATGGTTTGTTATGAAAGGACAATATTTGCCCGAGATACAGCTTTTTGAAAATCTGGAATCTGAGGGTGCAAAAAAATCAAAATATTGAGAAAATCGCCTTTAAAATTGTCCAAATTAAGTTTTTAGCAATGCATATCACTAAATATCTTCATTGAACATAGTTTTTACTTAATATCCTAATGATTTTTTGCATAAAAAAAAAAATTATAATTTTGACCCATACAATGTATTTTTGGCTATTGCTACAAATATATGCGTGCTACTTAAGAGTGGTTTTGTGGTCCAGGGTCACATATTATAATTATTTAATGTATTAAATCTATTTTTTATACTCATCAGCTGATAAATCAGTATTAATTTAGGTTTTAATTTAATAAAATAATGTTCACTATGAATTTTAAAAATTCAAGCTTTCAGTTTATTCATATATAATTAATTCAAATATTATTTTAAAACTTAGCATTACAATTACCTGACAGTGATGTAATGCTCAACAGTATGTATCTGTGATTCGTGTAGCGAAGGTTAACCACCAACCTAGAGATAAAATAGATATACAGTTAAACAGAGCAAAATCATAACTTAAATTGATGATAAAACACTTAAAACATCTCCAAATCCAAATTTCTGAAGAAGCTGAAATGTATTACAAACCCTACTAACAACTTTCAAAGAACGAATATTTTGTCATTATTTACTTGTTTCAAATCCGTATGACTTTCTTTCTTCCGTTAAGCACAAAAGTTTTGGCAGACTTAGAGGTCAGTGGGAACACACATTCTTCAAAATATCCTATATTTTGTTTAGTTGACAATTCAGTGTGTCTCGGTTTCCCTACATTTTATAAAAAACTGTACATCAAAGCACTAAGGCAATAATAAGAACACATTTCACCTGTGTCATATTTTGTCTTCAATGTCCTTCCTCAAAGCTTCTCAGGCTTATCTAGAAATCTGTCATGGATTCTGAAGGTGCAAAAAAGACATAGATCACACTTAAAGGAAACAAGAGAAAAGGTTGGAATTACAAAAAATGTCTACATGTAAAAAAAAAACCTTACAGTAAAACTAAAGCTAGATATTGCAAACACAGCAAACTAAAAGTAAACAGGTCATCCATGTTGCTGTGTTAGAGATTGACCTGATATACAATGTTTATAGAAAGCACAACATGAGGGGAAAATGATATTTCAGGGTCGACATTTATCTATTCTCTGTGTTGATGCTGGCTGCAAAACTCCACACTGGTTTTGCGCAACAATGCCTAAGATAATTTGTGTGTAACACAGCATAATGGGTGCAACTCTGCCAAGTAAACATATGTCAAATAGTGTTAAGTCACAGCAGTTAAACCCTAAATAATTCCTGACAGTAAAATCTGAAAACGTAAGAGATTATAACAAAGCATCGGTATTGAAGCTCATTTCTTCTTTTCTATGGAAGTAGCAGCTTTTACAATTTTGTTTTTGTTTCATTATCAGTGTGAGGAAGAATCCTGGCATGTTTGGGCAGGTGAAAAACGATGAGTGCATGTGAGAAATGACAGCTACTGTTTGCATGTGAACATCTTCTGCCCTCTGGAGTGGAACACCCTACAACTGTGACATCCACAATCATCACTGCATTCTTATTTTACAGGTTACAAATAATATAAAGTCTTAAAATAAATAGCAAAATAAAATAAACTTTCCAAGAAAATTCAAGAATGCCCCTCACATGTTCTCTACCATTTATTTTCTTTGCATAGTGGCAAAGGTATTAAACGCAAACAGCACATTTATCGCTCAGCCCGAGGGCTGTGTGAGGTCAGCTGGCTGTGATATTTCACTCTAATACATTGTAAAGGGGCAGCTAATAGCTGGGCGGCTACATTGACACTCGCAGTAAGCCTGTAATCAGGAAGGGAAGCAGCCCCAGTCATTACTGAGGGACAGGCTCCCTCACAGCTCTCTGCCTCAACCAGTTCATCTCACCTACTCATTAACCCCCCAACTGACCACCTGACCCCAGAAAACTCGCAACTCCCCGAGCCTGACCCCATGACTGCGAGATGATGTCATACTCTTATTAAGTAAGAACATAATATGAGATGCAGCAGATCTAATGACATAAGCAAATATTTGCATTCCATTACTACTGATATGCAAACTTGTCTTTCTTTGAAGTCCCCTACACCGAAACTTTAAAAACATAATATTTAGTGTTTCTCTGACAAAATGAAAGCTGTATTTTTTAGTAAGACATGGATTTTGTGCATTGCATTATGTAGTTATGTAATTGCATTATGTAATGTAATTTATGTAAGTAATTTCATTATTTAGTTTAAGGAGACCTATTATGGCCCATTTTACAAAATGTAAGATAAGTCTCTGGTATCCCCAGAATGTGTCTGTGAAGTTTCAACTCAAAATACCCCATAGATAATTCATTACATAATTTTGAAAATGCCTATTTTGAGTGGAAGCGGAAACACGCTTTTTTTCCGTGCATGTCTCTTTAAAGGCAAATGAGCTGCTGATCCCCGCCCCTTTTTCCAGAATAGAGAATGGTGCGTTCGCACCAAACGCGAAGCGAATATGTGCAACGCGTTACTGGTTCTAGATTACTCGCGGGATGTTTTCTGCATCAAGCGAATAACAACAAGGCGCGATCAACTGTGATACAGATAACTACGATCCTTTTTTCTGCTGTATATACACTAACATTACTAACATTATTAAGTAACATTACACTAACATTATTATTTTATTTTTAACAGTATCTCTGTAGCCATGCTAATAAAATTACCTCTATTTGCATCTTTGCATTGAATTGTATGTAATCTACTCAAGCGAATAATTAAATTCATGTTTGTTGTGAACACACTATTACAGTTCGTACCTCAGATACTCTGTACTAAAGGTCAACCGATTATCGGCGCCGATATTAGGCATTTTATGATTATTGGCATCGGTCATTTTCAAAGTCGATTCGCCGATAAAATTATTTAATTTTAAAACGCGCTATTTGGCTCTGATGCTGATGCAGTAGAGATGGGTCTTTCTTGAACGATTCGTTCATTTTGAACGAATCTTTAATGTGACTCGGGACGAACAAGTCGTCTCGGGGAGTGATTCGTTCAGTCGTGCAACATCCCATTAGATTCTGTACTGGAATTAGTTCACTTGTTTTGAGTCTTCGGGTTTTTAGAGTCGTTCACCTTATGGGGCTGTCAGGTGATGAACGAACGACTCAAACCCGAAGACTCGAGAGATAACCTAATCAATTCTCTTTCCGGCTCAGACTGCATAGGTTAAGCTTATGGAGCTGTGACGTGATGAACGAACAACCCAGTCATATATGTTATTTACTGTATAACGCAGAATGTCATGGAGTTTGTCAAAGTTTGGATGAGTTCATCAAAAGTAGGTCAGCAGTAGTACTCTTAGCCTAAATTCAGTTGCGATATAAACTAGTGTCTGTAAATATTAAGCTGCAAAAATACCATTTAAATATGTATCCTGCATGTTCTGCGTGTCTCTGTTAATGTGAATGGAACAGACGCAAGGTTTTGTTTATACAAATACGGAAGTGCGTGATGATGCTCGTCATCAATTTCAATAGTAAACCCCTTTGTTGATCAAAAATAAAGAGTTTAACTCTCATTTGATTAAAAGATAAATTAAATTGTTTTATGACTTAATTTGCACTGTACTCTAAATTAAAACTAACTGAAATTTCTAGTGTCACATAGGCACAAAAATGAAGACAAAAATGTATACATTTCAAAAGGCTACTGAACTAAGTGTGCCTATAATAGACTATTACTGTTCATAGGCTTAATCATGATGGATGCACAGAGGC
Organism: Labeo catla; assembly: GCA_012976165.1. Lineage (NCBI taxonomy): Eukaryota > Metazoa > Chordata > Actinopteri > Cypriniformes > Cyprinidae > Labeo > Labeo catla. The sequence continues at coordinate 1,875,142 of VONZ01000055.1, read as the reverse complement.
AGACAAGAGAAAGAAGTGCAGTGTGGGAGTTCTACACTCAATTAACACCAGGGAAGGCAGCTTTTAAACTAAGTTCTCTTTCATGTCTTATTGCACTTGAACTGTCAAATACAAACAAGTTTATGTTAAAAACACACAAGTTACAAAAACATGTCTGTGAATATGTCTGTAAAGGTGTTCACATGTTTATATTAGATCTGTGTGGCAGCAGTGTAATATACAGTAAATAAATCAATAAATCCACTGCTCTCTTATCTCCTCTGAGGCTGGGACTCTAAATAGTGTTCTGTGTTCATCTGTGCAGTCAAAGACAGAACAGTTAGCATGCTTTGCTCAAACTTTCGCCATGGCATTAGAACTGGTACACCACTGTCGCTTGCGAAGACAAAATATCAGCACTGTGGATGGAAACGTGCAGATTAAGGGGTGTTAATTTTATAATAAAACCCCTTACCACGTCATGGGTGAGCGTGAAATCTGATGCGCTAGTTTTTTTCACATGCTTGCAGAAAAAGGCTTACCAAAACAAAGTTACTGGGTTGTCCTTTTTCTGGGTTGGTAGATGCACCCAATTATAGCACTTAAACATGGAAAAAGTCAGATTTTCATGATATGTCACCTTTAACTATTTGTTGAGCACACAGGACATTAGACATTACAAAAGTTTGGACACTTCTGGTATAACTCTTTGACTTTTATATAGTCGTTTTTTTCAAAGAGTAAAATAAATAAATAATCTTTTGGCACAAGATGTGTCCTGTGTCTATTACATGTATTCCCATGTAGTATCCAGTGTACAGGTGGAGGGGAAATGTATCAAATATGCAACATCTCTGTCAGTGGCTTCATTGTGTGATCAGTTCTTTTCTATTCTGAGGTTAAAGTGTCATCTGATCCAAAGAGCCACGAACAATCAAAAACTATCACCACTATGGCCCAGAGCGTGAGAGAGATAAAGGTGGGTAACTAAGAATCACTTTTTAAAATGTTTCAAATGGGGTTTTACAGAACCTTTATAAGTTTCACAAAGAATGCCCCTCATTCTTTTGTAAATCTTCTATATATTGGTGCTTTAGACAACTCTGAAACTAAAACACTGACCTAAAGAACCTATTCACCTCAGTTTTAAAATAAGAGCAGGCTTGGCCATTTTACCTTGAATGCGCAAGGCTTTCGGTGTTCCGGTTGAAGGTACAAAAACAGTATGTTATGCTGCTTCATTGTGGTATTTGGTTATGGTAATTGTGGTGCAAATACTTATACATTTGTAGTTTAAAGGGCAACTTACTCAGGTCATTCTATGTCAAATCAACCAAATTCAAAAACCATTGCAGGATTCCCTTAAACTAAAACATATCGAATCAAACCATCTGCTGTACTAAAACACAAGTCAAAGATCCATTTAGACCCCATCCTACATCAGGACAAATCAAAGCCTCCACATACTTATTGCATAGACTGCAGCTATGCCATAGATGCTATCTGCTGCCCCAGTGCCAAGCTCTGCCAGCCTGCCTGATGTAGAAGCTGAGACACAGACTGATAACCATCTGATAACTTCTCCAGCTCTCTGTGTCAGAGCCAGCAGGGCAGATAATGTGCTCCTCCACACAGGAAACACTTTATCAGGCTCACTGTTTCCCTGATCCCACGGCTCTTCACATCTCAAGGGCCCCTCAGCACATGGTGGGCAGCCAAAGAGTTACAGTAGCAGATAACCACCGGCAGCTCTATGCTCTATCAAAGCCCTGAGGTGTTTTGGGCAGAAAAAGAGGGGCATGGGGGAAATGACTGGCTGATACAATCGCTGGAATGATAAATGTGTGTAATGACTTGTTGCTTAATTCTGAATGAGGCCTGATAGGCTACTGTGTGGACACAGAAGAAGCGTTTTGTACGAGAGGGCATGGTGAATAATTTTATGAATCTGTTTATTTACATGAACCGTTCGAATGAACTGACTGAAATGAATCAGACTTCCCAATGATAAACTACTACGAAAATTTTCACAACACGTCATCAATCAGCCATATTGGCAGAACTGAACGTAAACAATGCCACTGAACTTACAGGCTTACTGCGAGTGTCACTGAAACTTGCATATTTTCCTGATTATTGCTGCTGAAAATGAACAATATTTTAGGCTGTGCTAATTAGTCGGACTGGGAAAAACATTTGGAGTACTATAGACTGCCAAAAGTTACAACAAATCAAGGAGAAGAGTGCAAAAAACTGTCTGAGAAACAAAAGACGTTTGTGGTTGGCCAAACTGAACCAAGATTTCCAGGGCAAGAATCTTGACAACATTCATGTTTGTGCTTATCACTTCCGGTCAGGTAGGTGAAATATTAGGCTAAAATCTTAATTAATACTGCTTGTACTTATCTTTATCACCTATTAATTTTAGTTTGTCAAAATATTGCGCCCTTTTTTTGCTCATAAAATGTTAGCGCCTTACAAAATGTTTTTCTATATGATTTAGCAGCTTTCACGCGTTTTTTTCCATAGTTTAAACAGCATAAATTAGCAGAACAACATATTCAATAGTACATTAATTGTGCAATCCATTCTGTTCTTTACATCCAAGTATGGCCAATATGGCCGCACATCCGGGTAACTGACCAAATCGTGACATAAGCACTGCTGAAAATGCAGTTAAGCTAGCAGTGTGGTAAGTTTCAGTTGCTTTTTAGTTTTCTCTTTTAATTACTCCAAAGGAGCTAAATCCAAACTACTTACCTTGTTTTGAAATTGGCTGCTTCAGTGAATCGCACAGTTCCAAGATTGATTTACTGCGCAAACTCAACAATCACCTAACAGCAGCGAGTCCTCGTATACTGCATCTTGATAAATATATTACATCTTTTTAAAATAAATTTAACATATACATTAAGCTGGAGTTTAGGTTGGTTACAGGCCTGATAGGCTACTATTTGGACACATAAGAGGCATTTGATTTGTCCGAGAGGGCAGGGCGAATCATTTTTGTGAATCTGTTCATTTACATGAACCGTCCGAACGAACCGACTCACTAGAATGAATCGGATTTCCCAACGCTACACCACTACAAAAACAGCTAAACTACCGTAACGCTACTGAAAATTTAGTTAAGCTAGTAGTGTTTGGTAACTTACATTTATTTTTTAGTTTAATCTTTTAATTACTCCAAAGGTGCAAACAGCAAACTACTTACCTTGCTTTGAAACCAGTGATTTCAGCAAACCTGCCAGTCACGTGACAGCAGCGCGTCCACGGGATTCTGAATCTTGGTAATTATATATTACTTATTTTTTTTTAAAAAATGTATAAATATGATGGCAGTATGAAGCTGGAGGTTTGTTAAGTGAAGAAAAAAAAACTCCCTAATGTAAAGCATAATGTAAAACGCCATTCCCAAAGTTAAGTTCAGTCATTTCTTTTACAGAAATAAATTGGGGTTTTTTTATTGATCATTACATTTATCAAAAGTGACAGTAAAGACATTTATAATGTTACCAAATAATTCTGTTTCAAATAAATGCTGTTCTTTTGAACCTTCGATTCATCAAAGAATCCTGAAAATAAGTATGACGTTTCCACAAAAAATGTTATAATAATAATGAAAAATGTTTGAGCACATATCAAAATGATGTTTGAAGGACCTTGTGTCCATAATAGACTGTACAAACTGTCATAATTGTACTTTATTATATATTTCTTTAATCAAACATCTCAGTGAATCTTTTACTGACCACACTTTCATATAAAAATAAATGTGAATAAAAATGAAATATACACTTAAAGTTTATTCTATTACAAGAAATTCCCACTGAAGCACTTTTTGATCAGTAATTGTCTTGCTGTTTTTACCAGAAAATATATTAAAAACAAACATTCAAAACAGAATAGGTTTTAAATTCAGTAAAAATGCAGTTATTCAAGTCGGTTTCAGTCTCACACAAAACAACACGCCCGCCCACATACACTGCTGTTTTTTTAACACTTGTCTTAAATGGCTCACTAAATGCGTGACACAATAGCTGAAATAAGGTCAACGTGTTTATGTCTGTGTCCAGACTGATGGTTGTCTAGCTGACACGTGAGAAACATCAGAGCGGCGGGAGCCTTTAATCAGACCAACGAACCGCTCATCAGCTCACACAGAACAGCATTCCCCATGTGAGATCAGACCATGAGCTTACTCTCCAATTTACTGCCAGAGCACCAGAGACTCTGGGGACAAAGCTTTCAGAAACCAAAACACACACACAAACATACACGGACAGTGACAGCCCTGTAATCATATCCATCTATGAGTCAATTATGTGTGAATAGTGAAAAGAATAAGCAACATTCTTGGACTTTCGGGTGTGAATCCAGCGCAAGATTTCTGTTTATGCTAGCTGATGCTTTGCACAAACCAGCATGTATCATTAAAGTTTTAATCTTTATGTAAGTGTAACAAACACCTGCACATATCAAATAACACCATCATTCAGATGAAGGGATAAAGAATGCCGTGGCATTTTCCAACATGCTTTTCAGCCCTTTAATGTGAGTCAATATCCTATTAGGCCTTGATGTGGGCTGTAAGAGGTTTGCAGCCCCTTCACCTGCTGCCATTGAAGACAACTTTTATCTAACGCAGTTCATCACATGGCCTTTGTCAGAAGCCTGCAAAAAGCACGAAAACTGAAAGACCACAGCACTAGGGTGAGAATATGTGAACAGATTAGAACTGTGATTTCAAATCTGAGGAAACAGAGACAATAGAAACTGACGTTGTGACTTTCAAGGTGCAAAGATGGAAAGATGCAGTGACTTTATCTTTGGTTGACTCTCGAAAATAAAGGCTGGCATCAATGGTTCCATAAAGAACCAAAGGTTCCACATTGTTCCACATACACTAGTCAAAAGTTTTTTAATTGTTTTTTTTTTTTTAAAGAAGTATCTTGTGCTCACCAAGCCTGCATTTATTTGATCTAAAGTACAGCAAAAACAGTAACATTTCGAAATATTTTTATTTTAAAATGTCATTTATTCCTGTGATTTCAAAGCTGAATTTTAGCATCATTACTCCAGTCACATGATCCTTCAGAAATCATTCTAACATTCTGATTTGCTTCTCAAAAACATTTATTATTATTATGTTGAAAACAGTTGAGTAGATTTTGTTCAGGTTTCTTTGATGAGTAGAAAGTTCTGAAGAACAGCATTTATAGAAATAATAGAAATAGAAATCTTTTGTAACATCATAAATGTCCTTATTATCACTTTTGATCAATTTAAAGCATCACTGCTAAATAAAAGTATTCATTTCTATTCTATTAGGAATTTCTTTCCCAATATACTGACTCCAAGCTTTTGAATGGTATGGTGTATAATGTTACAAAAGCTTTTTATTTCAGATAAATGCTGATTTTTGAATCCTGAAAAAAATGTACTCAACTGTTTCAAATACTGATAATAATAACATTAAAAAGGTTTCTTGGACAGCAAATCACCATATTAGGAATGATTTCTGAAGGATCGTGTGACACTGGAAGACTGGTGTAATGATGCTAAAAATTTAGCTTTGAAATAAGGGGAATAAATTACATTTTAAAATACATTAAATAGAAAACAGTTATTTTAAATTGTAAAAATATTTACAACTTTTACTGTTTTTGCTGTACTTTGGATCAAATAAATGCAGGCTTGATAAGCAGAAGAGACCTCTTTAAAACATTAAAAGTCTTACTGTTCAAAAACTTTTGACTGGTAGTGTAGTACAAAGAACTATTTTTAGTTCCTCAGAGAATTTCCCAGTGAACAGTTTTTAACAGAACCAGGGGCAAATTTGATTCCAGCCAGCTAAAAGTCCAAAACTCATGGAGATTTTACTGTCATTTTGCTAAAACTGACCAGAAATGAAAGCAACTTTGTGTAATTTTTTTTATCCATCACTATTAGCATTAACCGTCATGTTGCGGATCAAGAGTGGGATTAAGAAACAATCATGTAGGCAAATTATGTCAACATGAGATCGTAGAAAGACAATTAACTTTTTTACATTTTTGCGTAGGGAGTATTACCAAAAAAACGTAACTGTACAATGTTTATGAAATCGTTCAATAAAAGATGCATGATGTTTCCAAACCGCGACATTGCCGCTGAATCTTTGGGATGGTAAATGTCCCTTTGTACCCTCATTGACTCTCCGCATGTATGGGCAGGTCAGGAGGTAATTCATCCGCCTTTAGAGGGGATTACTGAGTGCTTCAAGTTAAACGCTTGAGATAAACACACTTCTCTGCTGCTCCTCTCTGATCTCTCTGTTGCAAAATGTGTTACAGTGTACGAGGGAGGTATTTTCCAGCATACTGTGAACTCACTCATTAGCACAGTGGGGCTTCTCTGTTTGAATCCCTGCGCAGACAGAATGTAAACACACTGAGACCAATAAACAAAGCTTTGACATTAAAGTGCCATCCAAGAACACGAGTGCAAACTGAAATGTAAATACGCTTTTTATTAGTTCACGCCTGAACAGTGTAAATCGTATGATGACATTATTTAATTGCTGAGTTGTAAAATCAGGCCATGCAAATCTGCTATTCTGTTTTTCACAAAGCATGCTGATGCAAATAATCCGTCCCATCTCATTTCCTTAACAATGTTATCAATTTTCCTTATTTCATGGTCAGGTATCAATTCTTAAACAAATTCATATCTGATATATGAATTGTACACACTTATTACCCTGCGGTATTAAAATGACAATCTGTAACTCATATGAGCAATATCACACTCATAGCAGTGCGATATGGCTGTATATCAGCACAGCTGTGATTCGGCCGTAGGCAATCACAGTGTGCCAATATACAGCCATATCGCACTGCTACAAGTGTTGAAATTGTGTTTATACAACAGTTTGGAGGCACAAGTGTGTAAATACATAAGAAACAACAACGGAGTGTCTTTAAAAACCCTCTTTTGTGCAGAACTACTCCCTTCCACCACGGATTCGAATCTAGTGAGCCCAAGTCTCCATTACTAATTTGAAAATGTCACTTTGGTTCCTTCAAACTAGTAACGAAGGAACGTTGCTTCATTGAAAGCTTATTGTATTACTGTATTAAAAGCTCACTGTATTATGTAGAGTATTATGAGAGAGATGGACTGAGTGAGTGTGATTACCTGCATCTGATACAGCATTCATTGTTCAGCTCAATCTCATATTCACAATAAAACATTAGTTTTAATGAGATCCATCTGTTAAGGACGATTTCCGATGACAGCGCCGCTTAGTGTATTTGTTGGTGCTTCTTACAAGCTGTTGTTGAAACTAAAAATAACTACCTTGTTTACAACCATGTTTCAATCTGTCAATATAAAAGTCTTTACTGCTGACTCAAAGTGTCTTGTCGCCATCTAATGGCAGAATAATGTAACTAAAATCACAACACAGGCTTTTCAATATTAAATACTATTATATAACTATTATTCATTGGATAATAATATTTAATAAACAACAACAGCCATCACAAAAGTTGCTGGGCAATTCTGTCAAAAGTACAAAGGCAGCGCTCTGATATACAGAATCAAATTTACATAAAATATAATGTGATGAGATCTTGCCCTCAGCCGAAACTATTTTCTCTAAAACAAATAATAGATTAATGAGACCAATGACTGTCTGTTAGTCTTGCCCAAAACGAATTATATCTCATGTGTAACCCATATAGACATCAGAGCCAGTGGTAAATTCCAGAAAAACTGGCTGAGGTAAGGCTGCTCTCGTCATGTTCATGAAGGCTCAATGTCCGCTGACGCCCTAGTTCACATCTCCGAAAACGTCAAAGCAAATTTTACAGATAGACTTTATCTTTATTAACAAACTGCATAGTTTAAGTCTAAACAAACACATTCTTGCCTAAAAACTCTTAAAAAGTACATTCCGTGACACAAAAACTATTTTTAAAATTATTTGGGTGTCCGCCTTGACACTATATCACAAGCGGAGTGATACAAACGGTGAAAGGCTGGAGTTCCGACATCACAAGAATATCGCATTCTTAGCATTCGCTCAGATTCGAGGACAGGAAAGAACTGTTGTACAAACAGATACATCACACTTGTTTTATTGACCTTACTTAGCCCCGTCCCTTTGTAGCGCTGCATTTGTCGTCTTCCGGTTGTATTTTCAGTGATCTGACGGATTTATGAATGAACCGCTCGTTTTAAAAACGTCCTGGGCCCGTATCCCTAAAGAATTTTTGTGCAAAAAGTGGCTCCTAGCGGCCAAATTCTAAGAAAATTCTCAGAGTCATGACGTTTTCTTAGATTTTCCCCTAAAAGTGACACGAAAATCCCAGTTAATATAAAAGCTATTCCTCAAGATTCCTAGCGCTTAAAAGGGCTCCTAAGGCGAGATCTGCTAAGAGCAGGGAAGAGGACTTTTAGTGGCTTAGGAGTTCCCCTAAGCAGCTGCACAAAATGGCCAACAGAGGAGGCAGGAAAGATGTCCTGCAAACACTGGATGACAGGGAATTATTGAGACGCTACAGATTGGATCGTGCATTTTCTGTGTTTGTAGGATATTTGTTAACAAGCCTTCATAAATAGACCAGCCAGCAATCACAGACATTGATAAAAGCTGAGCCGTGTTACCCTCGTTAAGACCACACTGAGTTGTAACGTTGTAATTTTTACTTCATTAAGGACAGCCCCTTGAGATAGGCCATCTTGTTTTCAATGGGGTCCATATGGGAGTGAAAGTACAAAATATGCCAGCTAGGATATTAATATGAGCAAATAAGACACGAATCATTATTTGAACAGGGTGTAATGAGCTTAAGTTTTCACATATTTTAGATTCTAATGTTAGGCTATAACCCCTACAGCTTACTATTCATTTTCCAGATATTTTCTTGAATGTGAAATATTATTTACAATTACAGTCTGCATAAGATTAGAGTGTATAATTATGTTTATTGATTTGAGGGTACATCCTTTGCTCATTATCACCAAAAGTTCATTTTCATCAAACTTGTAGGATCAACCAATCACGGCTTTTGAAATGATGACTCATACCTAGCAACGGGGTCAACCACACCTCCTCACTAAGATAGGATTTTCCATCCATTCCTTGCTCAGAGTTCACTGAAAATGTTCTGGAATCACTTCTAAGCTAAAACTCCTGGCAAGGAATTTTTAGGTTAAGTTAGGAGCTCTCTGAGAGGATTCTCAGAATCTTTAGGGATACGGGCCCTGGTCTACTGACATTTTGTTAAGACATTTGCTTCAAACATTACAATGCACGATAACTTTCGTTAACTCTACAACACATAAATCCACTTCACCAGCTAAATTACTCAGACAGCGATGCCATAGAAATATACAGAGCTACCGCACAAACAGTTAAAAGACAATATTCTAAAGATGGTAACGCACTTGTTTCTGTGAAGAATAAGGTCAATAAAGGTGAAACATTTCTATCACCTTTTCAACGCAGTTTCTCAGATTAGTTTTCTCACACAAAGACTTTAGAAAGAATGAACCACAGTTAGACATTAGATATATGCAAATAGACGAAAGTGCTATTAACTGTTTTAACATGTTGTGAATAACAAGAATTTAAAAAACTATACTAAACCATGTTACCAGTTTCTAAAGTGCACAAAGGTGACACTATATTAACGTTATAAATGTGAGATGTAAATTTAATTTAAACAGCATCTTTCATGTTAACACTATTTTCATTGTATTGCAGATGGAGATGCCTTAAAAACAAGTCATTACCAACCGGAATCAATGAGTGATGTAAGATGATCTCCTACTTACGGATTTTGTACTTTGTAATTCCACATGGCAACATTCATACAAACTAGACATTGCTTTTAAGAGAATCTCTAGCACACACGAGTGTGCTCAACTCATTCAAACAATAGAGGCTCATATTGATACTGATCCATTAAATGCCATGCCAGCAATTTTAGGAGTACTGTCTGATAGCTGGTAGAAAACATTCTAGAACTGCATGCAATGTCTAAAACCATAACACAGTTACGCCATCTAGTGGCAAACCATTTCAGTCTTGAACTGACCTTTATACAGCCTAAAGAAGACAAATACAAATCAGTATCAAACTATATTTATTATATACAGTAGTAAATGACCAA